>WTSP01010156.1:5354-31863 GCA_025331215.1 Actenoides lindsayi
CCCGACTCCGCCTTTGTTTCCTGGTGCGGGTAAGGAGAGTCCGGGATGTGGGGGGGGGTGGGGCGGGGGGGCGGGGGGGGGGGGGGGGGGGGGGGGGGGAGGGCAGAGGTGTGTGATAATTGTGGTTTTTTTGTTGTTTGTGGTTTAATTGTGCAAAATTCTTTCCTTGAATAATCAGCCTTGGGATTAAACTCCCATAGCACACAGAGAAACCACCCATCTCTCGAGGATTTTTAATGAGCTGACACTTTTTACCCACGTGGAATACCAGTGGAATTGTTGACAAGGCACAGAGATTCCCCTCTGCAAGTGAGCAACATGAACAGATTCTGGATGAGAACCGGCAGTGAATGTAGGAAGTGTGAGGGAGGCAAAAGGTACACTCCTTTCTAAGAGTCTATCAGCCTTCTTATTACTTATTCCTAGTACTTACCTGTTAACAGTTGGATATTTCTTATAAAGATGGAGGTCCTGAATTGAGTAGCTTTAGGACTGAATTAGGGAGGGGTTATAATTTGTTAGGAGGAAAATCCTACAGTCAAAAGCAGAATGATAGTCAGTGGAAAAATCATGTGTATACTGAGTCCTACACTGCAATTCTGTGCCTCCCTTACCTTTTATGCACAGAATTAGGATGACAGAATTAGCATGTCTTGTCATTTTTGTAGGTTGAAATGCAGTATTTTCTATTACAACTAATTGTTATAAAAACAAACAATTTCACCTTTTTAGACTGACTTTTTTTCTAGTATTCAGCCAGTACTATCACTGCCTCCTATAGAAGAACAATGTATTGTCAAATGATATATGCCACTATAGGTGCAGTGTGTGCCTTATGGTAACATGAAGTTTCATCACTCCAAGGCCAAATGCTTCTCCTCCAAGTGCATCACGAATTTTCTTTTCAAACAGCACATGCCAAAACTTCTGGTATTAAGAACACACACATAAAATATATCTCATTTCATTTTAAATCCTGGGTACTTTTAAAGTGACCGCAGTGGTAGATGGCCTCATATAGGGTTTGACTCAGAACTTGGATGTCAATGGGTGGACTTAAATTCTTCCTTCCAGAGCATGTCTTCATTTTTCAGCATATACTATAACTGTCCTAAATATTAGACACTGATGCAACAGAAGGTCATGGAGTTGTGGTTCCTCTCATCCTATGAAGAGTTGCCATGAGGATAGGGGAACTCTGTAGAAATATGGGACGTGTTTATGGCTTGTTCTGTACGATTGGCCTCTAAGAGATTAGTGCCTGTTAAAATAGTAACATGTTAAATTCCTCTTACTGATGTTACTTGCATGGAATGGTGCTTGAGAGGAGCATGATGAAAGGATAGTGGAACGATCATATTTTGTCAGTGTGCTTCATATTATGGCTTGGAAGCTGTCAATAAGGTGTGCAGCTGAAGAGGGCCCTGAATACTGTGGTGCTGGTGTATGAATGAAAATTCAAATAAAGCCATTATGAAATTCACATAACTAGAAATGTTTATGGAGGTAGTTTTTCAAATGGCAATGTTTTCGTTATCAATAATAAGTGCGAGAAATCAATATATTACTCAATATTATATTTTCTGTATGAACTCCCAACAGTCCTCCCAGTGTTGACCCATTCCAGTCTCTTTATGCTTTTGTTAGTGTTGCCAAATGGATAATTCCTGCAGTCCCAGTGCAGCTGTTAATTGCCACTCACCCCTAAATATGTCAGCAGCAGAACTGTATGGTTATGAAAAGAAATTAAAAGTATCATTTTATAATGGGAAACACAGGCTACCTCCTGCCTGCACTCAGATACACACCAAAACCTCCCCTGAAATTCATATAGTAAAATGCCTGCAGATGCGCTTACCCAATTAGTAAGACAATAAGGATTGGAAGAAAGTATGGATCTAAGTGGGTTTCCATAAGCTGCAACCAAGGTGCTTAAGAGCTAGAGAAAAGCTATGTGTTAAGCAGTGGACTTTGTTGTAATCTCTTGGGGGTGCGGGGGGGCTGTATCTTGCTGTGGATCTGTGTTTGGGTCACTGGAGAGTTGAAGAGAAAGGCATGGGAGGTGTTTGGGAAGGGCACTGAGGGTCTTCACCCCTGAGACTGCAATAAATAGGGAATCCATGCTCATACAATTGCTAGCTTTGTGCAAGCCAAAGCAGGGCTCGGGCATATTCTGTAAACTTATGAGTCCCAGTAAGAAAATATCATGATTACATCATCAATTTCCAGATCAAACTAAGACAGCTTTGCAAGCTGAATTTTGACTGCTTTTTGCCAATGAGGTAACACAGTTCAAAATCTTCCTCTCTAGCCCTTCCATCCTCCTACAAGTAAGACAAAAAGGGTTTCATCATTATGATGGAAAAGTTGGATACCAAATGCCTAACATCAATCACTGTAGCATAAATTCTGACTTATTTAATTATGTTCAGTTTAGGTAGTAACCTCTGTATTGCCATGCACAGTTGTATTGAATTTATTTCAGTGTAACTGATTTTCTTTACTTGTGAATGGTGAGTACTGTACAGATACTGGTAGTAAAAATACTAATTTGAAGTAGTACTGTGGAGCCTGCTTACAGAAGAATGCATTGGATTTGTATCTGGAATGCAGGTGAATATGATGCAGGAAGAAGCATGTCAGTGAGATAGAATTAGATGGGAATTTGTGCTGCTTAGCTTTGTCCCAGGTCAAGAGACATCCCTCCTGTGTGTTATCTCCTTGCAAGCAAACAAATATAAAGTGCTTGCACAGTTGGCAAAGTTGAGTTGTTTTGGATGGCTTTACTACCAAGCATAATTTCTTCTAAGCCCTGTTTGTCGGGATAAGCAATGTGTAAGTGATGTGGTATTCCTCTACTGGGAGCAGTGAAAAGTTGCTGATTATGAGTAAAAAGGTCTTTTATGGCTATGCATTCTTTACTCTCAGCTGATACCAGAAGGAGAACATACATTGAGCACTCCATTTCCTCCTCAATTAAATTTCATTCCTAGTAGTTTGGGGTGATTTCCAAGTATTCAGTGTTTGAAGAACATCATTTCATGAAATGCTGTGATAAGGGTGTGTGGCATTTGTTCTTATAATATCACTTGATTTGATGGTTTTAAATATGCCTCATGGTGAGAGACTTGATGCATAAAGCTGATAATAACTATGCAGGTGCTATACAATGCTCTTTTTCTACCTGATAAAAGTGGGTGTGTATTTAAAGATAGAAGTTAACCAGCAAACACAGTGTTGCAATCACCCTCTCTGACTCTTTCTGTACATACTCTGTAGTAGCTCTTCCTGCTGGCAGTACAAGTAGCCCTTCAATACAGATCAAGATAGCACAGTCCTAGTAATCCTCAAAGTACTGGTGTGAAAGGATTACAGGGCAGGTGTTACTGCTCTGCAGAAACAGAACATCTGCAGAGATAGAGGTAGAAGACTTTTAAATGTGATGTTCTCCTTTTATGAACATGTCCCACTTGAAATGGTAGCGTGCAGAAATACACTTCATTCTTTAGAGGGCCTTTCCAGAGGGAAGCAGGAGCTGATAGATGCCTGGCTTGGACTTTAAAATTCTGTGTTCGCACCAAGTGAGAAAATTAGCCCTGAATTTACGTCCTAAGTGTGGGCATTGCTGCTCCTATCTCTGGTCCCAGTTGTCACTGCTTTTGAGTTATAAGGACCTATCGCTTTGTCCATGTCTTCATCTCCAAAATAGTGATTGTAGTATCTGTGTGCTGGCTTTACAGATGGAAGTGATGTTTACTGTATTTGGTATGAGTAAGATTTTCCATTTTCTTTAAATGCATCCTCCCAAATACTCTTAACTGTCAGATTCCCTTCAACTTGAAATCCAATGTTTGTTCTTATTTCTCTTCAAAAACCTGTAAGCAAAATCAGTCAAGCCATCCACTTCTACCAGAATCTAATTTAGGGAAGATCTCTCTGAACTGCCCTCTAGAAACGCCTTGCTCCCCCCCGCTACCATAGCAGGAGTCTGCAAAAAGTGACTACCCTAGTCTAAAATTAGCATCTGTGATTATTCCTTAAGCATCTAAGGAAACGCTCGTATTTTTTATAGGTGTTGAACACCCAGGCATTTCCACTGACGTCAGGAGGAACTTCTGTCTATTTTGCACCTCTGAAAATCAGGTTGCTATTTTGGCACTCACAGAAAGGCTTGGCCATCTAGCATTAAGCGATACTTTTTTAAACTCAGTTTTATGTTTAATCTTGGCAGCAGTGTAGCTTTTCACTGCTGCAAGACTTAAGACATTGCACTCTTTAATATGGAGAAAACTGGTACACAGGTGCACTAAATAAAAATATAGAAAAAAACCAACAAAAACGAACAGAAATGAATGTGTGGCCCTGGCGTATTATTTCACCTAGAGAAGTTTCTTTAGGCTATGGACAACCTCTATAGACCAAGTTCATCTTCAGCTGTACTTTGGAGTGTAGTTCCACTACGCCTTCTCTTTGGCAGAGCAGCTGACCAGCTTTGACTTTACTCCTATCCATAGACTTCCAGTTCCCTTTATTTGCTGGTATGATGATTTGCTATATACCAGATCATTGACGAAATTTGAAACAACCCTCCTTGTTCTTACCCTGTCTTAATCCCAAGTCATTTCCCTAATGTAATTTGCAGTGCAGTCCCAGAAGCAGATATATGCACATGTACATATTATATATGTACATATTATGTACAATGCACTTATCATTCATCTGGCATTAATATTGAAAGACAAATAAAACACCATATGTGAGGCTGAAGTTTGCTTGCTTTCCTTTTGTCCGTGGCCTTCATTTCCATGACCCAGCACAGGTCCCAGTGTGGCTCATATTACAGATACGACATAAACAACTGTATATTTAATTGACAAAGCCATTTGCTTATTACAAACCCCATACTGTCTAAAACAGAAGTGCTTATGCTTTCAGCAGTTACAGTCATCATTGTTTGTTACTTACTCATTTATTCTTAGCTAAGTGCTTGAGAACAGGTTACGTAGTTAAATTTCATATTTATGTATAATACAGCCATCCAATGATCTCAACTAATGTTCTGCTTTTTATTCTGTTTTTAAGAAAATCTCAGTAACTTAGGAACCTGAGCCTCAGTAAAAATGATTTAGGAACTATGGAATTTTTCTGAAAGTCTGTTGGCTTACAGGATGTTTTACATTTCTTAGAAAATTTTACTCTGTAGCTAATGCCTTATAAAAAAGAAATTACAGCTTAAGAAAATTAACTCAATCTGTTTAAGTTAACAGCAGATATTACAAAAATATTTGAAAAGCAGATTCTTAAAACAAGTATGAAATAAAAAATGATATTTATTTTTTTTTTTTTTTAATAATCAGTTACAATAGTAAAGAAATTAACGTGGACAGTTTATATGCTTTGGTACTGGGAAATACTGCATTGAGTAACCTGGTACATATGCAACAGGCGAGCTTTTTGTTGCATAATTGGTAATTAGTGCATGAGGTTTTCCTTTCTCTATAAAAATCTCCACTGAAACCTTTGTTTAGATAAGGAGTGAAAATAGATTTGGTGATCTTCAAATGTAATGCATAACGGAGTGCAAAGACAAATTTACTGTGTAAATATCTTAGGGTCTGACTATTGACATACTTTTCACTTAATTTATTGACATCAGGGACTTAAAGATGTGTGCGTTGATGTGTGGAATTGAAAAAAACCTTTAAAAATCTCTTTTAGCTTTAGGAGTCAGAAGACACGCTTTTCTAATTATAAAAGTGTTTTAAAGAATGATGATAAATTGGATAGGAACATAGTTTTATCCCAATCTGATTGACTGTATTGAGCAATTTATAATGGATTTACTTACTCACCTGGCAATGTAGTATGTAATTACTGGATAAAGATAGCATGGTGAAGAAAATCAACAGAGAAAGCAAGGGAAAGACATTTGGAAATCCAGTCAACTAAATCCCGGATTAGCCTACTTTAATTAATCCTTCTATTTCCAGAGGGCATACCTTTAGTTCCTTCCATGCTATCGTGTGTGAATACTTCTTTCTTCTCATCCTAAATAGCATTTGGTCCTTAGTTATCTATCTACTGAAACAAAAATGTTATCTGTGATAGTTCAGGAGCTCTTGGGAAACCAGGAGGAGCACTTCCACAGCTCAGTAAAGAAGGACCCAAGGCTGGAAGGGAGAATAGGAAAAACAGTCTCTTTAGAAGAAGGTTTGTTTGGCACTGATAGGGTAGTAGCAATACCTGTTCTTTGTTTAATATACTTGAGGGAAAGCCCCAGGCAGCATAAAGGGCATAGACTTCACCTTTAAAGCACACCTGAAGATTTGTCCCTGGCAGATCCACTACAGTATTCAAGACCCTTTCTGGATTACCTATACTTTGTTTTTAACTCTCCACAGGGAGAGGGAAATGTAACAGAGATTATGCTTTTGTTCCATGATAGCAAAGAAGTGGCCAGTTGGAAAAGAATAGAGAGGAAGAGAAAAAGAAATAAAACCCAAACAGAAAAATGGCTGTTCTCAAACATCTATGATTCTATGATTTTACCATTTCTGAAAAAATTCCCTCCAAACCTGTTGGCATTTTTACGGTGAATCATTTTCTGAAGATGCCTTCTAGTTTGTTGATACTCTTGTGAAGTAGAAATGCTGAGCATGGCAGATGGTGCTCCAGAATTAAGTCCTTCTGAGCCGTGTAGAAACAAGTGAATTTCTTTTGACTCTATAACAATTCAACTTTTCCTTGCATATTTTGGTCCCAAGACATACTAAATACCTTTTCTATCCTTGTATTACTTAATTTTTCAGTAGTTAGATACAAAAAGTTCACCTTAAATATAGCTCTAAACTAGTGCCTGCAGTGAGACCTCCTAAATACTGTTTTGCTCAGCAGTGATCCAGAAAGCACCAGAATGCAACCAGCTCATTGTTCCATTAAGTATGCCTTCAAAAGTATCAAGAATATTTGGTTTTGCTCACCAAAGATCAGTATCTAAAAAATTGTAGAGAGCGAGAGAGAGGGTGTGTGAAAGAGAGGTCTCTGCGGGCATGCATCAGTACATTGGAGTTTCTAACAGAACCTACACACTTCAAGCTCTGCAAGCTCTCTGCTTGGTCCCTAGTGTCCTACCTGATTGGCTGGGGAGAGCTATCTTTCGGACAGCGCTTTATGAGATACGAATATATGTTTCTGTATAAATGAAAACTGCAGTCTGTATTGCATGGGTGATGAAGTCCATTAAAGCTTTTACTAAAGCATGTACAACATATTTTTTTTTTTTTCCTGCACTCAACTTTCTGCAGTGTCATGGCAAACCTTTTAATGGTCTGACAACAGGGCGTGAACTGATTTATTTGTAGGTATGGGCTGTAAAGTTTTGTGGTGTCAAGTGATCAGGAATGCTCTGCAAGGCGTTAGTTGCTATGGCCGTATTGCTTCAGGTTGCAATGTCAGAATCACTTGTTTTTATAGTATAAATTCAAGCTCTGCAAAATGCAGTGTACTGGAACAGAAAATATCTGGTTAGTGTGCTCTAAAGTTAGGTTTTCCTCTTAGAGGAAAATACTGTTGTGCCATGCAAATAATTGGCAGTCCTCAGAAGTTCGGTCTGGATGCTGTACGCTCCCAGTCATGCTGTGTGGGAGTACTGTGTCTCTATCAAAAAAAGCACAGGTCCTTGTGGGCGATGCTTCTCTATTTTTGCAGATATGGGTGGGAGACAATTTGAAGGGCAAAAATGGGCAGTGTTGCATGTGAAAAAGAATAATCTACCGTGATCTGTAAATTGTTACATTATTGAATGCTAGAGACACTATTGAATGAGATCGACATGTCCTTAAGTACAAAATCAACACGTGAAAATAAAAGAAAGCAAAAGCCATTGACCAAAAACAGATTATTCAAAGCTTCACATTTGTATTGTTCCATTAGTCCTTTTTTATTTGTTTCTGTTTTGTTTTTAAAGCTTTGCTCCCATTTAAGAATGGTGTTCTGAATATGCTTGGTTCATAGATACTTTTTTCACCAGTATTTGCTTTTTGAGGCTTGTGAAATAAAAGTTCTTTCACTTGCTACAGCATTTTAAATTTGCGAAATGTAGATGAGACTGTAGAACACTGCACAGTCTCTGCATTTCAGAAATGAACAGAGCCCTCCTAATCCTGCATTTAGAACTATCCATCTATGGGCTGTATTTACATTTAACCTCTACTGTGGGGTAAAGATTTTGAACAGATGTGTAAAGAGGTTTTTCAGCTTGAAAGAAGTTGTACAAAAAGCTGTGGAAGAGCAATGACTCAAATGTCCTTTGTCTTTACTCATTGTCAAATGAGGCCTTACTCACTGTCTGTCTTTTTGCTCTCATTAGAGAAAGCAATTTAATATGGGGGCTATTATAACTCAGAAATTTGTTAGTAATTTGAGAACTTTATGCTTACTTCACAGATTATGCCATTTATTTACCATTCTGTAGTGCTAATCTTGTACATACCATTGAATAATGGTATGTAATCCAAAAATTCAGAGGTATTAATTCTGTTATGGCAAGCTATTAACATACCTGTAGTTTTATGTAAGAGGACAAGGGAGTAGAGTCATCAAAAAGGTAGCATAGAACTGTACCTGATGTCCTGCATATTGTTACTGAAGTAGGAGGGAAAGATGAAGAGGTAAGATCATTGCAAACAGCAAGGGATTGCTCCCCATTACTCCCATCTAGCTGGAACAAAATTATCCAGGGCTGCTGTAAGACAGACAGACATTGCCATTTGGACAAAGGGTTCTCAAAGAGTGTTGCTTGGATGCTGTTTGTGACCATCTTTTTTTCAAGGATTCGTGCATATGATGTGAATGAACAGACTATACTGCAAAAACGGTCATTCCCATCCAAGAGAAAGCTGACTTGCAGACTTTTGTCACTGCTTAGCAAGGTGGTGACAAAATGAGTTAATTCCAAGTGGAATATTCTAATAGCTCCTATACCCCAACTCATGATGAAAGATAACCTTATACTGAAGATGGACTTTTATATTTATTGGCTGCGAATGCATGACTTGGGGGAACCTTTCACTTTTAGGTCAGCATTTTGAACCCAGGCCAGGTGAATAAGTGACAAGGTTGCTAACACATGCAGGCTGTTCGGTAATGTCTATGAGGTGAGTTGTACTCTCAGTTTAGCTCTTAGGGGGACAGGTGTCCCCATCACTTAAACCACTAGAAATGGCATCTTCATTGGAGGTGCCCAAAACTGGCCTTATTAGTGAGAGGTAGGGACAGTGACTTTTCATCCTAGAGGTGAAAGCTAAAACAATTTCTGTATGCGAAAATGCTTTCTCAGATTGCATCTGTGGGGTTATTCACAGTCATTGCTATTCTTAACGGCTCCCTGAGCAACTTCTTTCTCCATACCTAAGCGTCTCGCACATTTCATAATTCGCTGGCAGTTTAAGGAGGGAAGGATAACTAGCATGCAACTAGACTTACAGTAGTAGGTAGCTGGTTTATGCTGAACAGCTAGCCCTGGTTTTTAAATGTAGAGTTAACTGACTGAGAACAGATGCTGAAGATGTTGGTAATCATGTGTTGTTTTCCATCTGTTCACAGTAGGTTCTTGTTTTGATTAATTTTACAGTTCTTTATTTAGAAGATGTTTATCGTTTTGTCAACTTTGTCAATCTTTCTTGCCTCTGTTTCTTCAGTGGGCTTTTTTTTCAGGGTAGTGTTTGAGCACCTCAAAAGCAATGGTGAATTTCCTCCCCCTGCAATAGTGCTGTGGTATATGGAGGGTTTATTATTCTCATCATCCTTGAATACAGGAGTGGGACACTTAAAAGTACTCAGCTATGGCAAACATCTGCTCGCATTGTTGTTAAAAGGCTTATGGTCCCTTATGAGGAATCATGGGTCATAAAATGCTCAGCATTTAGAGCAATAAAAATGTTTTTTTAAACTGTCTTAAATGATTTAAAGGCTGTCACAAAGTTGGGGAGAAAACGCAAGTGTCAGGTTGTCTTCTCTGGGATCATAATACAGACCTCAGGAAATGTATGCACCCATGTAACAGATCATTGAATCCACTTTCATTTTAATTTGGTTTATGTTTAATTTTCTGTGAACACTCTTCTGCCTATTGACTTTGACTCTTCTTTCCTTATATTCTGCAGCTTTGTTTCTTTATAATTCTTTGTCTTTCTTTTTCTCCAATATACCTGCCACATCTCCTCCAATATTATATTTCTTTTTGCTAGGGTAAATTAGAGGGTCATATGAAAGTAGGAGGGGGAAATCACCATGGCAAGACAGAAACAAAATTTGCAGCTATACGTTGCATGCCAAGTGCTTGGATTCCTAAAGGAGAGTTGTTTTCTGCTGAATGACTTCTTATTTTTTAGTCTCTGGATAATAGATACATACCTAGGTTTTAGGGCTTCTCAGCAACAGCATATGAAAGGATAAAGAGTCTTCTTGCCTATTCTCCCATTTCAAGGCTGCAGCGTAGATGTCAGTTAGGATGGGAATCTTCAATGAACATCATAGAAAGTATGACTGGGAGAATCTGGCAAAGCATTTAGTCCATTCCCCTACTTTCAGGCAGAAGCAAAAATGCTTATGCTGTTCTCAAAATGTTTATCCAGTTTGTTCCTGATGATGTCCAAGAGGAAGAATTCCACATTTACCCAGCCCATCTCTTGGGCTCAGGTAAAGAAGTCCTTTACTGCTTCTACAGTTAAAAATTAATCTAAGTTTTCCTTATAGTTGTTTAAGCTCATGGCTATCTATCTTAAGACCTATCTTTGGATTTATTCTCTTCTCTGTTTTCACTTTTTAAATGGTTGAGACGAGTATTACTCTCTTTTCAAACTTCTCCTGCCCAAGGTTCTATATTTTTCATAGATTAAGTTTTCTAAAGTTTTTTTTTCTTCTTTTTATGGCCGTTTTGTGGAGTCTCTCCAACTGGTCCATATTCTTTTTGATTTTTTCTGCCCAAAAGAGCAAAAGAGGAAACAATATTACAGCTAATCCCTTTCTAGCATTGAGGAGATTGGAATACTTCAGATATTGATATCACCATCCTTCTTCAATATTTCATTTCACTTTTGTAACAGCACAACATTTTAAAATCAGGTTAGGTTGTGATCTACTGTTCTTCACAGATCCTCTTCTTCAGTGCTACTGCCCAGCCAGTAGTTCTTCATCCTGTGTTTTTGCTCTTACTTATTACTGGAGGAGGGCAGTACATCAGACTTCTTGCTAATCTGCATCCAGCTTTCTTCCAAGTCATTTCACTGCTTGTCAAGATTAGTTTAAATTGTAGCTCTGTCACAAAACATGCTTACAGACCCATCATTTTGCTGTCATATTCAAATGTTATAAGCATACACTCTATTCTGTCATCTAAATGACTAAGTAAAGTGTAGTATAGGAAATGGCTCAGGGCAGATTCCTACAAAAACATATTTGATAAGCCCTTTTGCTTGATAGTGAGCAATTATTCACCGTTAGTAAGAAAAAACTCTCTTACTTGCTAAACACTTTTTTCCACCTCATATGGTTTTGTGTTTAGTTTCCCTCTTGGATAAATAGCTCTTTGCTGTTGCAGCCAGCTTAGGTATGTGACATAAAAGAGATCTGCTTCTGCAGAGTCCTGGTGGCGCGACCTTTTAAAATACTGTAGCCTAGCTAGTTGAACTAGGATGCATGGTTAGAGTTTAGATAGGCAAAGTCATGAGGGGAGGACATGCTTGTACCTAAAGGCAGGCTTAGAAAGGTAGCACAACGTAAGTTTTTGCTTTCTTGTCCTTGGAAGTTTAATTTTTAAAATAGAAGATTGGATTCTGTGAAAGTTGATGCTGCTTGCCTAGTGAAGATTGCCACTTCTGCATAAATAAAATATGCCAAACTTTTTATCATCTATATGACTGTATTTTTCCCTTTGTTATTAAATTTACCACATGTAAATTTATCACAGACTACTCTGTCCTGCTAGTGATAGGAATGTGTTTAAAAATATTAAGAATTAAAAGAACGCACCAGAAGTAGAAAGTAGTTGGTTTGGGGTTTCTTTGTGTCATCTCCTTTGTCTTTCTTAATTCCTTTACCTTAACAAATTGAGTAGATTGCAGTTATACTGTAAAGATAAAAATGGGTAAAGATACCTTGCGGTTTTTCTAATGCGAGGTAGAAGACATACACATGCTTTTACTAAAGATTTTCATTGTATTCTTGCCTCTTTTATTTCTGCATTGTTTTTCTGAGCAGGGTTCCCTTATTTGAGTGATTCTTGAAATTCCAAAAAAGAAAAAATAGATTCAGACTAGAAATGTCTTATAGATCCTGACCACTTCTTAGTTTCAAATGGGATTTTAAACATTTCATGTGCTCCTACTTCTAAAATATCAATGTTTCTGTGCGAAATAAATTTTAAATAGGCAGAATTATTTTAAAATGATGCAAATACAGAAGCAGACAACCCTATTGCACTGCATGTATTTTGAAAAGTCACACATTTGGATCATACAGATTCCTGCTGCTACATACAGACTGTCATAAATAGGTGTCATCAGCAGTAACTAAAAAGGAAGAAATTTCCTTCAGGGAATAGAGCTGTTGTAGCATTTTACCAATGGTCCATCAAAGTCCTGAGTTGTCTGAAGAGTTACCTAAATTTTTGTGCTTAAGACTAATGCTTCTCTCTCACATCTGAAGATGGGCTTATGGACCTGAAAACGTCTGTCTTTTCCAGCTATCTCAGGTGATGCAGTAAAGATACTATCTACCTGCTCCTAATAAACCTTGCAATATTTTAACCGTTTTACTCCCTCTAAAGCCCTTGTGAAACCTCTTATCTTCCTTCCTTTCCTTCCTGTTCTTAAGTAAACTAAGGCCGAGGTGAGGGCAGTGCGTGTAGTGACCCCATACTGAATTTCCATGCATCTTGCTGCCTTCCCATTTTAGACCAATGGAACAACATAACCTTTCTGTGTTTCTGAAAGAAAGAGCTAATGTCACTCATTTGGTAAGAAAAGGCTCTATAATCTTGACATTTCTTGGGTTTCAGGCTTCCCAAATTATTCTAGAAGGGATGTTTACATGCTCTGGGGTTTTTTTGTTAGTAGTGAGCACTGTAAAACAGACGTGCAGTCATTCAGTGCTGGGAGGGAGTTGCGTGTTTTACAGGAAACCCTAGACTCGCATAGGATTAGGCCACCTGCTTTGTAAGGACTGAGGTCTCCCCAGGCTCTTCCATGCAAGCAGAATGCAGAATGTTAGCAAGACATGTGCAGTGTCCTGTGTGATGAATGCATCCCTTTGAGGATGTCTCCTGTGAATGACAAAGCTAGGGAACTGGAGTGAAGTTCCCTTGGTTACAAAAGCAGATCTGCTGACAGTGCAGAGTAAGGTAGCATGTCATCTCTGACACCATCTGTTCAGCTGTATGGATGGATGTGCTGCATCAGGGAGGGTTTTCCCCAAATTTGGATTTGGGGACCTCATGATGGAGCTTCTACTGACTTCCTTTGTGAGATGGTTCAATGCTATCCTTTCTGTTGTTCCCAGGAATTTTGCTTTGAAATAGTGCCCATGATTTGAGGGTTTCCTTTTAATGATCTTTTGGAACATGCTAAACATTTCCTTTGCCTTCACGGCATCCTTCATTATGCTTGCACTGTGCTTCATTTGAGTTGTTGCTGTGCTCTGGTGTCTTTAAGGTTAAAATCGCTCTTTACCTACCAAGTGTTTTGACATGATTGTGTTGTACTGGTGAACCACCTCTCCTGTTACAGTTACTCGAGTTATTTTATTAACATGTACCAATGTGTTTAGGCTTACACTGCAAAGGGAAATAAGAGCAAGGGGACAGAATAATAATTCAAATGATCAAGTAAGATATTTGAATATTTGATTTTTTTTCAATTAATAAAAATATGGACCTAATATACTAAAAATACAGCTGATCTAAATGTTCTGGGAACATCTAAAAGATGCCATGTGTAATCACATTAAGCTGGTTTATAAAGGCTGTTCAATTTTCTGCCGTGTTTCACCTTCATGCCCCTTCTTTTGGGAGCAGAAATCTATAGTTAAGAGAACGAGAGCCAACACAGACTGTATCCCAAGCCCAAGGGAAAAGCCCTGATCTTGCAGTCATTAGAACGCTGAGAGGACACAAGATCTAGGAGATCATGTTGCAGGTTCACAACTTATATTTTAAAACATGAATAACAGACAGATGGGAAATTCTTCAAGGGGAAACCTCAGTCTGGCCTAGCGGGAATGTTCTGGCAGAGCTCTTTCTGTAACACCCTTGCCATGTGCTCAGAGCCCAGTAATGTTCCATATAACTACAGAATGAATCACTGTATCCCATTTAGCCTAGAAGTAATGAAGACCCTCAGCTAGCACAAGCAGAGAGGAAAAATACTTTCTAAGAAGGGCTATAAAGCAGAGTTTTAAGAAACAACTCTGTCAAATGCAGATTATTAGGGATAACACAAATGTATATAAAAAAATGTGTTGAATATTTGAAGTTAATTTTCTTTAGATGTGTTCTTCTCTGTGTACCAGAATTTGAGGTCCAATTAAAATGAGTTGTGGTTCTCCTTAATGGACACAGGAAGTACTACGTTTCCTATTAATGCAATATTTTTCATAATTCACAGGTTAAAATTGGATTTTGTCTGTTACAGAAAGGCTAAAAACTCTGAAAACAGATGACTCATGAGCCAGTAGCCTTTCTGGTAAGGGTACAGACAAGCAGACAAATGCCTTTTAAAATCAATATTAGTTTTTAAAACTTGTAAATATTATAACAGTCAGAAATTGACTTGAGTTGGAGAAAGTAAAAGGCAGTGTTAACCTTTGTTATGAGATACACGTACTAAATAGGATACGGGTCTCCAGTCCTTACTGGGCTGGGTCCACTTCTCAATTTCATTTCTGAGCTCAAGTAAATAAATCTTCTTGAACTTGCAGAGTGTATCCCCTGTACCTATTCCCCTGCAAGTTATGCTGCTGTTTTGATGATGTGTATTTTGGACTCCGTGTCAGTGCCAAACTAGTAATTCACCCTGTATTTCAACAGGTGGAACAAGTTGTCTTGTGACCCACCGATGGGTAACAGTATTGGAGAGGGTGATAACTGGTGCTTTCTCAGTTCTCTTTACCGTGATTATCCCGTGCACATATGGAACTTGTTATTATAGCATCTTGTTTTCTGGCTTTGAAGCACAGTCAAAAGGAAGTTATCATTACAGTCACATAAAAAGGATGTGTGGGCTGTCTCAGGAATGTAGGACAATACAGCTCTCAGAGATACCACTTTTTTCCATCAAAGCATGTCCTTCATTGTGCATGTGTAAAAATACTTGCACAGAGCAGGCATACCCTATTATTTTTTTTTCTGCAGTTTGTTGATAATTGATTAGGGATATCTCCTTTTTCTGCCTCTTGGTTGCAATTCTGCTTGTCAAGGGCTTGTAAAATTAAGTGGTCTGAGTAAATTACCAGGTAAGTTTTGTTTTTTTTCCTCAGGTACACACTTTGTCATCACAGATCTATGAATCCAAGTTATGGAGAATATGCTGTTAGCATATACAAGGCTAACTTAGCCTCACAGTGAGGCTAAGTGAGCATAGAACATAAACTGCACTCCCTTTTCTGGTGCTAGCTTTTCCAAATAGACCCGTGACAGAAGTAGATGATGAATAGTGCATTAAGAGAACATTTACCTGTGGGACTGCAAATGGTTTGGCTTACTGCTCTGCATCCCTTCTTCTGTGGTCTCTAATTTAAGAATGTCAGCAAAGTTTCTTTTGTAGTATCAGCTTTGAAAAGGAGAAATTTTTATGTATGAATTTTTTTAATTTGTAGAACCACTTGTGATAAATAAATTCCAAAAAGAAATATCTAGCTTTCTAGGCACTTATTTGTATCCCCCCTGGTATTCAGCTTGGTGCCTTCGGTCCTGCCTTGTTTCTCTCGACAATCTGATACTCTGAAATGTGCTGTACAGCTCAGCAGAAAAAGGAATTTGCTTTGTCTAAGTCATTTAATAGCTTTTAAATCCTAGTGGATTACAAATTTACAGGGTACTATATGCTGGCTGTATCTTGATCTAGAGGACTTAAAACGTGCTTTGAATTGTTTCTTAATAACTATGAATAGAACTGTTAGTTAAAGCCAAAGCAGTGAGAACAAGTGGTACCACAAAAAGAATAGAAGGAGGAGGGTTAAATAAAATGTCGATGGTGGAAACCATTAAAATTTGCAAGTTAAATTTTGCAGTAGCTTTAATGCAGTCACTTACAGATTGCATCACTGAAACGTAGTAAACACTTCCTTAAGTAGCGTTCCTATAACCGTGTTTAATCCTAGGAAAATAAGTCAGTTTGGAAGGCACTAGGCTGTGAAGCCACATGCCAAGAGTCTGCTGTAACGTACTGCAGCAACACTTCCCGTGAGGTACAAGACAGCTGTCATAAGAGGATAACACCATTTCATGACCCTGTGCACTGGTAAATCAGAATGCTCTGACAAACTGTAGTTTGGACAAAAGATGTGAATTTCTCGTTCTGGATATAGAAGATAATCTAAACTATCTAGATGCAGATAGCCTAAATAAAGAAAACACACACACACAGTAGAGCGCTTCAGCAGTACTTGATACTTCATGAATGGAGGCCTTATAAGTAATTCCAAGTTTATCCTTCAGAATACTACAATGTCAATGACAAACCCCAGTACTACTGGAGTTAATCTTAAATAACCTACAGATATAAAAAGGGAGCCCATAAAACTAGTGACTGTCATCAGTCAAGTATTTATTGAAAAGAGCTTGATTCAGCAGTAATAGCATCTTTTCCTTGTTTATATCGTGGGAACATTGGCTGCTTAGTGTCTTCATAAAATGAGTAAGATTGAGAAGAGAGTTTGTCTCTCAGCAAATTCAGTGTCATAAAAATGTCTGGTTTTAATTGAAACTATTTAAATTATTTTAAAACTTTGGGATCTTTGGATAAAAATTTTCTGTTATGACTGTAAGTGTAGCATCGAGTAAGTTGAATCAGCTGTTGCAGAGGTGAAATAGAGGACCACAGTGAGGTTAGAGGTGGACAAAATTCTAATTTGCTTGTATACACATATTTATATATGCATATATGACCTTAAAAGTGACAGGTTCCATTTCTTCTTAAGAAACTAAGTGAGAAGTAGCTTTATTTGCGGTAGGAAACAGATTTGTATTTTAAGATGGCTCAACTGGTGGTGTTGTTGCCATTAAATTCTTAATTAAATGAAAAATGGGGAAAGCTCATTTACTTGAGCGGTACAAGGTCGTAACGTTCACCATACATATTTAAAAGAGGAGCTGGAAAATGTCTGTGTTTTTTTCTCCAAATTCCTCTTTGAGTCTAGCACTGTGTGCTTGGAACAATTCTACAAACTGCAATAGCAGCTACAGATAAGCACAGGTCCATCACTGAAGTTTAATTCATGAAAGGCTCATTCATTTACTGGGCTCGGCTTTCTAATATTTCTTGCCAAATTGCAATGCAAGGCTCATGTGCATTTACCCTTGAGTGCTTTCAGCACTTCCAAGGATGCTTGCTGTAATTTTTAGTATTTGCAAATGACTTAATGTGGTGCTAAGCCTTTTTAGTTACATATCACTAGAACAAGATACTGCTTGAGGCAGACAAATTAGTTTTATAAACGAGATCCTAACACTATAGATATCCAAACCAAATACCACCCTAAGATTCCATCATGTTGAGCCCTAAGGGTAGAGGTGCCTAGTATCTCTGTTGTGATGCTTGATACACTCCGGTTTCAGGTCTCCCATGAGCTTAGTTTAAGCTAGTTACCTTAAAATGAGGAAAGTTTTACCTTCCTGAATGACTGCTTTTCAAGCAAACATCCCTCTGTTAAAATAGAGGTGCTTCAGCTGCAGACATACTTATCTCCTTCTGCACACAGAATGACTTTCTTATGCCTCTACCTGCAACTCATCCTCTGCAGATCAACAGGACCCCTGCCCAGCACTACTTCCAATACTGTCTTCTTGCTCTTTCTTTCTCTGGGAATCTAGAATTATGGATTTCACTGCACAGCTCCCCCACATCCATAGCACTTCTTGCTTCTTCTTTTCAATTGGATAGAAGTTGATAAAGCTAGCTGCTTCTTGTCATCGTAGGAGGTCAGAAAGGAGCTCAGCAATCTGCACATAAATTATTTGAGTAAATAACCCTACAGTAATCAAAATGTTATTCTTTAACAGAAAGTTGCATTTTTAAGAATGGACCACTTTTCAAAATTCAATCCGTATCTTCAGGTATGAAGTCTGTCTAGACTTTACAAGATTCAGTTTCAGAGAAAGTTTTTTGCCTTCACTTACTGGCCTTTCTCATTCTGTTTCTGAGTCAAAAAAAACCAGGCAGGCAAGAGAAAAGAAAGCCAAAGGAAATGTCATATTGACAATGGGGGTTTAGGTTATATATATATACATATATTTAACTATATACATTCAATGTTTTAATAACTATGATAATTTGAAATAGCAAAAGAAGAGGAATTCCAAATATCTGAAAATTTTGAGTAGCTGAAGTCTATGTATGGCCTTGTATATATACCTAATGTATGGCCTTATTATATCTATCTAATATAATATCTTGATATTATCTATATCAATATCTGTTATAGATATATATCTCATTTAATATCTTGTTATAACCTGGAGTTAAATACCTGGTAAAATACCTAGTAAATACAAACTTGTTTTATATATCTTAACAGATATTGAAAAGCAAGAAGAATTTGTCAGGAATCTGAGAAGTAGTGGATATTTGAAAACAGGCTAATTTGTTTTATAGTCACCCATGTTTTAATTTAATTCATACAAAAGGTGATGTGTATATGACCTCTGTAGATCAATGGTGTTAGTTCTGCTATTCATCTCTGAAAGTAAAGGCAACTTGGTTATTCTCCGTGGAGAGAGAAATGCTCATGGTTGCTTTTGACACCATTTTTGCTCTGCATACTTATGTATCTGCATTGGTGTGTTTCGTGAAGTTGTGGCAGTTTTCTGAAAATTACGGACTACAATTTAAACATACAACCCTTGGTACGGCAGGCTGTATCTGCAGAGTCTTAATGTGAAACTTCTGCACTTGAATTGCTGTACACTTTCAAAATCCACTGTAACAGCCCATGTTTTCAAAAGGCATTCTGTTTCTTACTGTAGTTACAAGTAGGAGCAGATGCAATTTTGCTGGTATCTTGTTGCTTCATCCTGAAGACCGTTCTCATAATTTCCTGCCTGTGAGAAATGCCTATTTATTTGTCCCTGGCAGATAATCTGTATAAAAACTGTTTATTGTGGCTTGAATTCACATGGTAGAAGTTTTTGCTTCTGTGCTTGGTACTGCCTACATTTTACTGTCACACAGCTTCCTTTATATAATATCAATCTTTCTTTTCGGGAAGAATGTTTAACAGGGTAAGTTCCAGTTTAAGATTATGTGCTCATAAAATGTTAAGTGTAGTAATAACTATTAGAGAAGTTTTGCCTTTATCTATAGATCATTTTTGGGGCATGCATTTGTGAGCAGAATCTAGCACAATGTTGTTTCCAATCAAGCAATTCTTTGCGTCTTCATGAGCATTTGGGATAAGAACTTTGAACTCAGCAACGTGTAAAATGAATGGGAGCTGGACATCAAAATTTCTAAGGCAATAGTGAAAATGCAGTGTTTACTCAGATGGCTTAGTAGCTGTTTTCGAAAATGCCTTGTTGATAAGTGGGTTTTTTTATTGCTATTACAGACGTTTACAGCCTGGTGCAATTCCCACCTCAGGAAAGCAGGCACGCAGATTGAGAACATTGAGGAGGACTTCAGAAATGGCCTCAAACTGATGCTCCTCTTGGAAGTTATCTCAGGTTGGCTAAAATAAAGTTTGCTATGTATTTACAGCATGCTAACTGAAATGCTCTTAAAAGGACAAAAATTCTTAACAATTCAAAACAGTGAACACAAACGATAAGTAGGATGAAGAGTAAGAGATGGAACACACTATAAAACAAAAGAGAAGGAAAAAAATCTCTGCTTTTTCCTTATCTCCAAAATCTTGTGTTTTGTGCCTGTGTTCCAGGTTATCACAGTGTCTCAGGGTATCATTGACATCACAGTATTGTTGGGCAAATCACAAACATTGAGCATCTGATCTAAGCCCGTAATAGTTAAAAAGCCTTTACTCTTCGGTTACAAAATAATTTTATTTCACTTTTAGTATAAAAGTTTTGCTTTTAGACAGTGTTCAAGGGTACATTTACTCTCGGGTTCTTATAATTTGTGTATCTGCAGCCAGGTGTATGTAACAATAAACACATTAAATTTGTTATTCTGCAGGAGAAAGACTACCGAAGCCAGACAGAGGGAAGATGCGCTTCCATAAAATTGCTAATGTCAACAAAGCTCTGGATTATATTGCCAGCAAAGGAGTGAAACTTGTGTCAATTGGTGCAGAAGGTATGTGACAGAGCTTGACAATGCATCTTACTTCGGTCCTAGGCGTTCACATTGCAAAGAAGTCTGACAGAGACCCTTGGGTAGATTGTGCGGGCTGTTCTCTTTATATGGGTGTCTCAAAAATACCTTAAAATTGATTGCTGACCTATATCTGTGAAAGCACGAGAGCTAGAAATCTGTGGACACCTGGAGAGGGATAGGGATATAACTGGTCTCTAAGATTAGTTTATCTCCCAGGTTTAATTGAATTGCCTATGTTTCTGTGAGTATTCAGATAATGATTTCTTCTTTCAGAGCATTTTTTCTATTTGTTATTCAAAATAAGGAACTCCTTTAGAAATCAGGTTGGTTTCTAGGGTGTGCTTTATCCAAACTGGGATCTTTTTCCATCTTTAGGAGATATTATTCAGACAAGACAAAGGCTGACATCGCTACCAGGTGGCTGGGACCTACTCCCATTTTGTTATGAGACTGGCTGTGAACAGCAATTGTGTTTCTAAAATTCAAATGCAGAGTTAAGGGAGTGATGAAAAGAAATTATGGTAGCTGGAGAGAGACTGAACATATGAAGAAAGTGGGGCAGGATGTTATTACTTTGTTACTGTTCTGTAGTTCAGGTAGTTAAATAAAAACGTGCAGTTAGCTAGCTAAATGCTGACAGGTGTAAGCTCTGAGCAAAAGAAGGCAGGCTCTCACTGCAAGTGAACCTGTGCTTCCTGTGACATTTAATTAATTGTTTAAAAAGGACAAAGGCCTGACTAGAACTAGCAGCTCCATGGAGATATTTGCATAACGCTTTGCATAGCCGTTTCCATAAGAGGAGAGATGTGGCCATCATGATATCCAACTACTTTTGGTTCCATAGCCTCAGTGGGTGTGCTGTCCATTCTGGGGTCAGCCTCTAAGATGTCCTCAGAGCAAAACTCTGGCTGTAATCTCGGTATCACATTGAGAAGCACAAGCTATATTCTATTCACACTGCTAGGCTTTTTTAGGTTGATTTCTGAGTCGTCTTGTCCTGTGTTCTGATTTCTCCAGCCTTATATATGTCCTTATTCTGGCTTCCAAACCTTGATCTCAGGGAGTTTTTTGTAATTGTGGCTGAAGCAGTAAGATTTTGTTAGGTGGGATAGGGCATCCGTAGAAGTAATGGAGAAATCTATCAGCATTCTTTGGCTCCACAACTGTTGACTCAGCCCTTTTGGTTCCTCAAGTATTGTTCATCAAATCTGTTCAGTTTCTAAGTCTAGGACTTCAAAATCCCAAGAAATGGGTGTTCTCTGGGCAGAGCATTTGTTTGAACTCACCCTTTATTCATTTGAGACCAAACTGGGTGGGCTGAGTCCAAATCCATACCGTCAATCTTTAGACACGTAACAGAGACCATTTTTTGGAAATATATCATCAGTGGAGAGAAACTGGCAGTTCCCAAAGGCACTTCAGATCTCAGAAGAGCTCTACTGCATTTCAGAGGTGCCTGGCTCCGTCCATCTGTTGTACAGGCAGTCAGGGGCAGCTGAGCCCTTTGCTTAATTAAATGAAGTGGGATGGAAGAATGTGACACTACCCTAAACCTCTGCAGTTAAGGTTCTTCTGAGAGTGACATGGCATTGAACAGACAGTAGAGGGTACTGAAGAGACAATTTATGTGTGGAAATGAAAATTAAGAATACAGAAGCCTGTTTGATAGCTGGTGCAGAAATACTGCAATCACAGAGTGTGGAGCAAATGAATGGTAGTTTCTGTCATGCCATGCTGGGACTCTGTAGTTTCCTGACTGAAAACAGAAGTGTAGTAAAAGGAGTATCTTGTGGGAAAGAGTGGTTGTTCTCTCTGATCCCAGTTTGCACAGTGTACTGATGTTTTCACATGTAGGCTTTTCAAGCAAGGCTAGAGTATTTAAACTGAAATACATCAGCTCCTATCTGCCCCTGAAAGGCGCAGGCCAGCCCTCTGCACTCCCATCTCCCTCATTTTTACCCTGCTTATCGGTGCTTATTACTGCCAGGGTGTGCAGATGAGGGAGCAGCACTTGAACACTTCCTGTATCACCTGAAGGCAAAGCATCTGGGATAGCTCAGCTCAGTCATTAAAACCACTTAAACTAACTCTGCTGTTCTTTTTGGCAGCAACTGGCATGAGTTTAGGTGCTCTGTGGTAATAGGTAATTCCCTCTGGGAGGGAGGCAGGAACAAGACGCAGTAACCTCTTCCAGTTTCTCAGCCAGTTGCTGTAAGGTGATGTCTGTCTGTGCACTCAGTATTTCTTCCTGCATGTAACAACAGCAGGGCATAGTTGGTAAACCAGGAGATTAAGGTGATGCTCTTGGCTGTGCTGGAGGCTTTTATTGCCTGTTGCTGGAATTCTCATCTGTAAAATGGAGGGAAAATCAAGCAGAAGTTAGTTCATTAGCATTATAACAAACATTTTAAACTCTTGGAAGGAAGCATGAGAGAAAAATCGACTGCTATTATTAAAGCTTAGATGCAGAGAGGAACCCTGTCATTGTAAGACATTGCACTATGTCAAGTATGGCTACACACATTAGATGACAACCACGTGGGCAGGGGCAGATAGATTCCTGTGCCTTCCACTCCTACTCTAAACAGACCAAACACAAAACCAGCTCTAGCCCAGACGTGCTTAGTGCCCTGTTACGTTTGCCACATCCCCTCTACTAATTTTGTTATCTAAGGCACGGTGCTGTGCTGATGCAGCAATACAGTATCACATCTGACTGGGTTCAGTTTCACCGTGTGGGACCTCTGGCACCAGTACGTGTTTAAAGAGTCCCTGTGCCCCCTTGTCCTGCATACTTGCTCCCACACTTCACAGCCCTACCCTAGCACTTGGGCTGACAACTGTTTCTGTAGCTATGCTGGAGATTGGATCAGCAATCTGATCTGGTTTTAAAACATGCTTCACTTCTGTTTTTTCTCTTGTTGCATTTTTCAGCATTGTTGGCTGGGCAGTCATTATAGTATGAAGATGGAATGAATGTCAGCAAGGCAGAAGAGCACATGCTCCTTAAGCTTGTTTTGTTATCTAAGTCCTTAACCCCTTAATTCACAGCGCCTGTGTGTGAGCATGGGGCATATGGACTTGTCTGCACCCATCTGTTTTGGCATTCTCTGAGATGCATGGATGTTTGGAATACTTTTTAATTTCCAAAGCATGAAAGTTTGGTATCTGAAGCTGTGGAGGATCATGTTTTATAATCTGACATGCTGAGTGGCGAAGAGCATGTAGGTGCAAGGGAACCAACTGGCATTTAAAATGGGACCTCAAAACAAAGATTAGACTGTGATTCCTGTGGGACATCAGTACAAAGGTCAATTTAGTGTTTTAAAGGTATATTCTTTAAAGCCATCATTACTGTTCTGAGGCTGACTTTCTTGGGCTGTCTATGGAGTGGAAAAAGAGAGGTGATCACCTTTAACTGTGATGCTGAGCAGAATCCCAATTTAGCTACTCTGATTTGTCTTGTGGAAGAGTTTTTCTCCATTGGTGATAAAGTAAGGCTAGAGAGTCAAGAAGCTAAAGCAAGAGCTGTGAAAGTAGTCCTTATTAGCCATTCACAGTACAGGAATTAGAAGTTTTCCCTTAAGTTTTAAAAAAGTGCAATAACTCCATTTGCAAGGTAATTGCATCCTGAATGAAAGGAACTGAGCTATGGAGAACCACAAAAGATAAGTATCCTGTTAATAGGAAACACTTTTGCATTGCTTTTCTGGGGAGCGGGAGGAATACTAAAGACAAAACCATCTGTGAATCTGCTACAAGAAGGGTAGAATGAAAATAAATAAATAAAGCCAAAGCAGAATGAAAAACTGAAATTAAAACCTTTGAGAACTTGCCACACTGCTTTGCTTAGCTTTTTCCCTAGACAGTTTTTTTTGTTGTTTCCCTTTTACTTTACGTTCTTTCCTTTCCTGTCCTCATAGTTCAACAAGACCTTTTTCTCCAGAAAGCTGTAGCTTTGCCTATGTCAGATGTAGGAACTATATTCTTCCCACAGCAAACAGGCAGCGTGAAGATGAAGTCTTCTGTTGACTTGTAGAGGAAAATGATAGGAATGAGTCAGCATTTTTTCATCACTGATACTTTTGAACATTTAACAACTTTGTTTTTCCTTCTGTTTAGATATTTTTGGTTGTCTTTTATATGTATCTTTTTTCTTTTTTTTTTTGGTCTTTTACTCTAGCAATAGATAGCAAGAGACCAAGCAAATTGCTTGAAAATTCTCCTGAGGCACAACATAAGAAATTCCTGCTCTTGCTCTCTCATTCTTTCTGTGTTTATGTATGGATATGTAAATCAAACCAATGATGTAGTGATTATGCAAATCTATGAATTGATTGCCTGACAATCAGCAATGCCTCCTGAGTATTTAATTTATTTTGCATTTGAAGAAATTCCTTACTGTATATACATATCAGACAGGAGGAGGGAGAAGAGAGAAGTTGCTAAATGCCCTAATTGCAATTTGGTCTTTTTGACTCAAAACTAAATGTTTTAAGATTTGAAGGGACTTGAGGTCTTTCAGGGCCAATAAGATAGTAATAATACATGGGTGCCAGGCAAAATGAGGTAAGAATTCTGGAAAATTAGTGTAGAACCCAAAGTGGAAAGCAGAAAAATAGCCATTCATATATAAATTTACATTCTCCCACTAGCAAAGTAAGTATAGACTAGTGATGGGTGACATATCTCCTACCACATTTGTTATTTCCATAGGTTCAAATGACAGCTCGTGTCATATTCTACTGCAATTTAACATGTATTTCCAGTCTTGGAGCAGGCAGTTGCTTTGTTTTGTACAAGTTGCCCCTGCATTCAGGCAACTTTTAAGCAGCAGAGCGACTGCATTTTCTGCTAGCACCTCTGTTGGCATTTGACATTAAAGTGACAAAATTCCTTCTGCTGCAAGTTCGTTCTGCTCCTTCCCCAGAACACTGGTGGGCCCCCAGGCAGCCACAGCTGCTCCACTTTTTGAGTAAGGCTGGAGGTTTTGAGTAAGGCTGGAGGAAGCAACTGGTGCGTTCCCTGCTCCACTGCTCTTTTGGTGTGAAGTGACTGGAAGGATGGTCAGCAGTTTCCCCTCTCATTGACCCACCTCCTCCCCTCCCAGTGCTGGAACTTCCTTATAGTCTCACTGTGTTCTGAGTCTCCCACCATACTTTTCAGGTTGATTTAATGTTATCACCGCACTTAAGTCATCTGGCAGTATGTTTTTTGGTATTGAGAAATTTAAGTGGCATCACTGTTCACGTTATAGTGTAGGAGCACTGGCTTCTGACTTGGCTTGTGGGAGGGGCTCCTTTGTATGTGTGAGAAGGGTTGGAGAAAGCACATTCCTAGTGCCTTATTTTGTAGGTCGACTCAGGAAGTCTTGAAACAAATTGAAACCTCAGAGGTTAAAAAACCCTCATTTTATACTAAAGATACATAAATGTGCATAGGCATCAGAGCCATAAGACATGACAACCTCATGGCCATGTTTCTGAACTTGCTTGGCAGGAAGCTATGTAGCTTAGTCTCAGGAGCTGCTGTGTCTGTTGAGCTGTTCATATCTAGTCTGTGCTGGCACTGTAGGTAAAATTCTCATAAAGGTCTAAATAGTATAGGGGAATTTCTGAGTACCATTTTATTAAAAAACAGTACCGTCAATGTCCTGTAGTTTCTTAAAATGTGGGACAAACCCATGTTTTTTTCTCTTCCTTTGTATATGAAAACAGTAAGCTTGATATTGTTCAACCTTTAAGTATTTTCCTTCAGGCTCTCTCTAAAGAAGTCAGTCTAAAGGCAAAGATTTGAGATAGTTACAACCACCTAGAGGGAAACCTTTTAGCATGGAGCCTTTGACACTGTCCCAAAGCCTTTGACACTGTCTCACATGACATTCTGGTTTCCAAGCTGGTGAAATATGGATTTGATGGATGGACAATTCAGTGGATAAAGAACTGGCTTGATGGCCACTCCCAAAG
>WTSP01010157.1:0-82021 GCA_025331215.1 Actenoides lindsayi
CACATTGCTGGCTCATGGTCATCCTGCTGTCCACCAGGACCCCCAGGTCCCTTTCCCCTACACTGCTTTCCAACAGGCCAGTCCCCAACCTATACTGGTACCTGTGATTGTTCTTTCCCAGATGCAAGACTCTACACTTGCCCTTCTTATATGTCATTAAATTTCTCTTTGCCCAACTCTTCATCCAGTCTAGGTCTCTCTGGATGGCAGTACGGCCTTCAGGTGTGTCAGCTACTCCTCCTAGTTTTGTGTCATCAGTAAACTTTCTGACTCTGCTCTGTTCCCTCAGCCAGGTTGTTGATGAATATATTGAATAGTACCGGTCCCAGTACCGACCCTTGAAGGACTCCACTAGATACAGGCCTCCAACTAGACTCTGTCCTATTGACCACAACTCTCTGCCTTCTATCCTTCAACCAGTTCATAATCCACCTCACTATCCGATCATCCAGACCACATTTCCTCAATTTAACTGCGAGGATACTGTGGGGTACTGTGTCAAATGCTTTACTGAAATCAAGATTAAAAAAAAAAAAGAAGCAAATGCCATTTTAATATACTAGCTTTGATATTGTATATACCATAGCAATGGAGATATGTTACCCCAGTGTACAGTAAAAGCTAATTCATTTGTATTATTTTTACCATTAAGAATGAATTTGCCATCCCACAAGGCTAATCTGTCTGGTAAGAAAGTTATCCTAATATGGATACGTTACTTCTACTACATTACTTCTTTTCCTACCAAGAACTGAACCTAGTAGTTCTGAAGTTCTCTTCCACACATTTCTCATTTTATTTCCCTGTTTATTATCCTTGTATCAGTTTGTTAATACATGCCCAAAACTGAACATAATTTCAAGGCCATTTACAGTCCTAAGTTATGTGGAAGATCAGACCTCTTAATTATGTTGTGGTGATCTACACTTTATTTTAATGTTTTGACGTGAGGAGCCTGTTTTTGACCTAGAATGGCTTGTAGCAGTGCAAGAACACACTTGGGAAAGTAGAAGCTAATTAGGAATGACACTAATATTACTTCAGATGTAACAATAGTAACCTTCCATCTGAATCAGTTAAACACAAATGTTTGAGTCTGAAATAGGAAGAAATCGTTATTTATTCCTTGAGGAGTGACAGCCTAGTCATTCTTAAAACCTTTTTTTTTTCCTGGAAAATGTTTCTAAAGAGTAGAAATAACCCTGTCAGCAGTTATCTCACATTCACAGAAGTTTTTGAATCCATCTCTGAGAACAGCACTTAAAACTTTAGGTTTAGTAATATAAAACCCAAGCTGCTACCATTTTGAGACCTCTTAGATGATATTTTAGCATTAAAGCAAATTACTGGAATGACTTCTTTTAGTTAATCTTGTGCTGGACTTGTCACACTCATTGCTGCTTTTATTGGAAGACAAGGAGAGGGTAGAACAGGGAAATCCACAGAAAGTAGCCACTCAGAAGGCAGAATGAAATGTTTGATTGATCTTGATCTTTACAAATTGTGTTTCAGATCATGTGCTGCTCCTTAAGAGAATTAAAAGTGGCAACAATGAAAATAGGGAATCTCAATTAAAGTGCTCAAGCAATAAACATCAGCATTTATAAATTTACTTCTGTAATCTATAAAGCATTATCTATGTCGTCTTTTCAAGTAACAGTCCATAGGCAGTTCCAGCCCTAGCCAGATGAAATTATGTTTAGAATTGCATAGTTCAATGCGAATTGTCATATCTGGACAATTTATAAGGCTGTCATGTGCATTTCTGAAGCTCTGTCAAACCCAAAAGCATTCTTCCTCAGAAATCTTTCTGTTAATTTTGACTGATTGTAGCACAAGCAGTCTTTTATTTCGGATAATTATAGTGCAAGTAAAACTACCCACCATCTCATAATTTGTCATGTAGGGGTGAAAACTGGACCTCTTAAAACTTGATATTTTCTTAGTGAATTTAATAGTAAAAATTTTTCTTCCCAGGATCTAGCTACATATCTGTGGCTTAAGTCTGCAGCTGTTATTCATGTAAGCATTCATAGTTATATTAATGGGAGTAATGTTTATGCAACAGCAGGTAATTTTCCCCTGTTATGAGCCAATGATAAGAGCTAGAGAGTATGCAAATTCTTGTTACAGATGGCTTAGTGATCATTCGTACTATTTCAGCTGTTTCAAGTTGAATGTTACTGCTCTTCTGTAAATCCCATTATTTAATAATTATACTAAGACTTTATGGAAGCAACTAAACTAATAAAATAATTGATACTACTGAAATCTTTATCATGAAACAGACCCCACAGAGTTTACCTGCATAATAATTTTCCCTAAGTATTGATGGTTCGTTAATACCTACAATGCTTTATTTTTCTATGGCAAAGATAATTTAATTTCATGTTTTCAGTGGGCCAAATGTATTTCTAAGTTTCAGGAAAAAAGTGCAAATCTTTTGTGGAGGATATTCATGTCAAAGTTTGAAGGGCCATGATCAAATAAAAGATTAAAGCTACAGTGATACTTAGGAATTGAATAAGGGAGGTAAATTGATTCCTCTCTGGAATCAGTTATCTGCATTATCAATAGCAATATCTGTGGCAACGTATAAGATTGCTTTTGGGAAGAGTGTGTGCACAGTCATATTAAAATAGCTGTCTCATACTGTTGATTGTTAATATTTCCCTTATTTTCAAGATAAGGCTACATGCACAATAGCTTGGCTGTGTCTTTCTCAGTACAAAGATTTCCATAGTAGGATTGTCACTTTTTAAATGTACATCGCAAAATGTTTTCAAACTGCTTTCTCTGGGTAACTGAACTAAATATTCAAAGGCAAGTCTGCTACTAACAGTTACTTTTCTTTCAGTTGAAATACATGGGACCTAAATATTATTGCATGTATTTAAGTCAGTGCTAGAATAAAGTAATATAAAGATGAAGAAATCTATTATTTCCAAATCAATTTTGAATGTGGATAATCAATTTAGAATAAAAATGCTAATGTCGCTTTGTCCTGATTTTAGAATATTTCAAACTGTGATGTTAATTTCCAATTAAAAAAATAATGTGAAACACATAAATGCCCTTCTCAACTGATAAATGCATTTTAAAAACATCATACAACATAACCTAGTGATTTTAATTTTATACAGTGACATTATTTTTCAGAGAAAAAAAAAATCCACATATTAGTTGACTAGTTCTATGAAAATTACTTTCTAGCTGCATATGCAGATGGATATAAAGAAAAAATATAAAACAGGTGTTTAAAACTTTAGAAAACTCTTCTAGTAGGGGAAATCTAAAGTGTTCAGCTTATTTGCATCATGGATATCAAAATAGAGAAGAATTCCTTAAAAAAAAAAAAGCATTATTGGGAAAACTTTCACAAAAGCCTCATTTCTGCCATTGAAGCATCTCAGGTCAAGAAAGATGGTGATATACTTGCTTTATTGATATGTTAAAAAAGGTGTGTAATCCTTTATTATGCACCCATCTTTTAATATTTGGAAAAGGCCCTTCAATTCTTTAAATATGTCCCTTTAGATTGACAATTTAATTTTAAACCTGAGAGGCAGTTTCCAAAACCTAAATCTTTTTTCTTGAGATGAAATAATTTTGAGGCTGTTTCACTTCTCTTAAGGAGCAAGAAGTTTGATATTTTCAGGAAAGCTTTTCATTGCCTTCCAGAACATCTTTGCTCATTGTTCTGTTCCTTAAATCTATTTTAACTTTATTCCATAACCCCAAAAGACAGTCTTCCCCTGACTGTTTTATGAGTTCTTGTGTATCATATCTTCCTGTTAGCAGTTCATCGTTCAGTGCTACTACCCTTTAGTATGGCATATTATTCAGATATAATCTACCTATTGAGTTTAGATTCTTGGAGTTAACTGCTAGATGTATTTCCTACAAGGCATTTCCTGCAAGTGTCAAGTCTTTTAGCAAGACAATTTTGGCTGCTTGAACAACTCCAAATGCATTTATAAAATTGGACTTGAAACAAATTTTAATATCTCATTTTTCATTTATACACAACATTGACAGTAATCAGTGAAAACTATTAGAATAATGTCTATTCTGTGTCTATGAGGTAAACTGTTGGTTCATCCGGTAACTTGTCATCAGGAAAGTAATTCTTGTCTGCAACCGTTGCAGAATATCTGATCCTGAACCCTTATCCCTCAAGCTTTCTCTTAAATGTTTTAAGTGACCATGGGCTTTCTTTGACATTGGATATTTTATCTAGAAAATAGTTTCTTTTGTAACCTCTAGATGTTATTAAATTGAAAACATTTAAACCTTTGCATTTTCTCGATGGCGTGTTATTTTATTTTAGTTATGTTTAAGAAGTTCTCCATATTATATCTATACTTTTCTTCATCGGAATGAGGAAAATACTGAGAACTTTTAAGCAAAGAAAGGAGGAAAAGACCTATTTGCTCCCACTTGAGAACATATTTTTTTAAAAACCTCTGTTTATGAAGCTGTTTTATTAGGGAAATTATTCAAACAGTTTTGACTTCTAAATGAGTTTTAAAATTTATTTATTTATTTAGATCAGGAGCAGTCCAGTTGTCATCTCAGTGCATCTGACCTATCCAAGTCCACTAGTAATGAATCTGGTTTTTATCTTCTGCTTAAACAACCACGAGGTATGTAATTTCTTGAGTCCCACTTTGAATTTTTTTATGTGTGATCTTTTATGGTCCTTGAAATCTAGAGTGTGTATAAAACTTAGTGTTTTGATGAATGCAACTCATCAGTTGATGTGTTGCATATGGCTTCTTGTGGTAACAAGGATCAATGAAGTTTGTTTGTTCTACTTAAAACAAATAAGTAACTAATAATTAGAGGTACATCCAGTAAAGTTCCTCTGAAGTGTGTATTGTTCATTTTTGACAGTTGTTTTTTCCTCACCCCTGTAATGATTTTCTTGGACTTTTGAAATATTATTTCTTTTATACAAAATGTGTTACCATCAAAGCACAAATGTCATGTGTGATATCGAAGTGATGATTATGTGTGAAAGAAACAAGAGAGATGAAACCTGACCTCGTAATAGCTGCTACAAGTATGATAGTAAAAGGGTGAATGAGCCCATATAATAATGCAGGCTTAATATATTCCTAGGAAAGCCTTTGAATTAAGAGATTGAATCCAAATAAACATAGTTGTATTTTGGGACTGTCAAGAAGAGTAACACCTCTATAAAAATGTTTATGAAATAATAAGCATAAAAGCATTAATTGTTCAGATTCTTAAATAAATTTAAATTGAAAGACTTCTTATATGTTGTCTTTTAATGAGAAATTGTATCTTTTTTATACAAGTGCAAATGATTACACTTGAAAAGTAATCTTTTAAATATATTTAAACTATTATCAATACTTATTTTATTAATTTATCCTGCAAAAATCACAGCTTCTTAAAACATTAAGTACCAGAAAGGAAAAACATGTAGTTGCCAAGAAATTTCTATATAAATAAAATTGTCCTTGTCTAAAGTATCAGCTAAATAGAAAACGAAAGGGTAAGAAATTAAAAAATGTAAGAGTTAAGCATTTATAACTGCTTTTATTTTTTACTGAATTAACAGAAAACAAAATAAGAAAAAGATTTCACAATTTTTTTGGTTCTAGATATGCTCATCTTTCTCTTCAGACTTGCCAGTCCTTTCAACTGTTTATTTTGTTCAGGTTTTTTTTTTTTTCCTAAGATAGTTTTAATGATGTATATTACTATTTTCTATATTTTTCTATATTGTTCCTAATAATGTCAAATGTGTCAATAAAATCTAGAAACTATAAACCTGAACTATCTGGAAAGAATCAAACTACATGGGTTTTTTTGTTTGTTTGTTTGTTTTTTGTTTGCTTGCTTGCTTTTTTGTTTGTTTGTTTGTTTTTAATTTTTTTTTCCTTTGGTTTGGTTTGTCTGTTTTGTTGTGTGGTGGGATTTTTTTAAATTCAATTTGAGATTACATTGCTGGCCACATCTGATCTGAGACAGGATAGGAAAGGAGTGAATTGCCTTTAGTGTTATACTTTTACTAAAATTTATTTATGACTTATGTTTGATAGCAATTTATTTATTTGATTTAACTTGTATTACCACAGAATTAGCATGTCTTAATCATTACAAGATATTAATTGCTAAAGTAAAGGAGAGAGGTAGATATTTACACAGAATATTTAATTTTTTTTTTCCTAATAATGATTTCTGTAGATTACTTCTTACATGTTTTCTAATCTTAAAATACACAGATAAATTATTCATATATTAAATTATTTACGAAAGAAAATAATGTTCCTTGCTAGTATCCCCCACAAATATGTATGTGTGAGTGTTCATTTCATGTTAACATAGATATCAGAATAAACCATACCATTTTCCTTGAAGAAGTATTATTTAAATCAAAGACCTGAGTTAGAAAAATGAAAAAAGGTTGACTTGTTTTCAATTTCATTCAAAATTTCACCATATACTGAAGATGTACCATATATTGTGATTTTCCTGAAAATGTACTTGCTTCGCCTTTATTTTGTAAAGGATGTTGCAAACCTTGCTGTTCCCAGAAAGAAAATACTTTTATTTTCTCTTCTTGAAGCTTACTATGCCTCAAAAATATTACTGGATGACATAGAAAAAAGAATTTAGAAGAAAATGAAGATTTAAGAATTGATCTGAACATCATATCATTTTTTATAAGTACATTTTACAGGTGCATATACAAAAGTTATAACTGTTGAAATGATATTTTATTTCTTTTCTTTTTTCACAAAAGAAGTGAGGAACTGTCCAAAGCAATCTAATTCATGTCCATAGTAAAACTGGCAGAGCAACCACTTGACAGCAACACTAGAGCAGCAAAGCAATCTTTGTACTTTCCATTACTTATTCTTTTATATCTTAAATATTTTCATTATGTAAATTTTTTGCTCTGAGGATTATGCAGCCTAATCTCCCTTTTTGGGAGCCTGTAAGACTGGTGAATGCATACTTTTATTTTTTTGCACTGGTCTCGCTTACAAGTCAGGGACAATGGAATCATGTTAAGAATAACTTTTATGGAAAGACCCTGTACTTCTCTTTCCCTACGCTTAACAGTAGATGAAGTGTGGATTAGATGCAGCTGTTACTGCTTTACCACCACTCCCTATAATGAAGAAAGAGTACTTTGAAAATGTGTTGGAATCAAATATTCTTCTTAATAGACTTGCTGGAATATGATTGCTAGATCATTTTATGATCACAGCTGTGCTGTGAAATTGTTACTCATGTTACTCATGGCAGACTTTTTTCCAACCCTGGCTTCACAGTAGCAACATAAGTCTTCTGAACTGCTTGGTACTCTTCCCAGTAATTCAGACTGGATTATTTTACCTGGTTCTAATACTGAAGCTGTGATCTTATTTTGCATTCAACCTCCAGTCTCTGCATTTTACGTCTAAACTGATGTTCCAGATGGTCAATAAGCCTATCTGTTGTGAACAACTTGGTGTAGCACCAAACAAAACATGTTAACAGGGCAGTTAGCCGAACCTAGTTTTTTAGATATCTCTCAGCACTTGAGAGATGTGAGTTTTATATTTAGAAGCAAGTTATATATTTACAAACTTCTGTATTTTAAATCTGTCATGTCACTAGATCCTTGTTCATCTCTTTTCCCTTTCACTGAGATGTTATAGCATCATAGAATTGTAGAAGGTTGGAAAAGACCTTTAAGATCATCTAGTCCAAACATTAACCCTACTCTACCAAGTCCACCACTAAGCCACATCACCAAACACCTCATCTATACGGCTTTTAAACACATCCAGGGATGGTGACTCAACCACCACCCTGGGCAACCTGTTCCAATGCTTGACAACCATTTCAGTGAAAAAAAAATTTCCTAATATGCAGTTTAAACCTTCTGTACAGCTTTAGGCCATTCCCTTTTGTTCTATCACTAGTTACTTGTAACAAGAGACCATCACCTACCTCTCTACAATGTCCTTTCAGGTAGTTGTGGGGAGTGGTAGGATCTCCCCTCAGCCTCCTTTACTTCAGACTAAATAGCCCCAGTTCCCTCAGCCACTCCTTGTGAGACTTGTTCTCCAGGCCTTTCCCCAGCTTAGTTGCTCTTCTCTGTACCCGCTCTAGCACCTTGATGTCTTGTATTGAGGTGCCCAAAACTGAACACAGTACTCAAGGTGTGTCTTCACCAGTGCTGAGTACAGAGGGACAATCACCTCCCTGCTCCTGCTTGCCACAGTATTTCTTATACAGGCCAGGATGCCATTGACCTTCTTGGCCACCTGGGCACACTGCTGGCTCACGTTCAGCCAGGTGTCGACCAGCACCCTGGGCAACTTTCGAGCCACTCCTCCCGAAGCCTGGAGAGTTGCCTGGGGTTGTTGCGGCCCAAGTGCAGGATTTGGCACTTGGCCTTGTTGAAGCCACTGGTGTCTATGATTATCTAGTTGATTTTGCTTTCTAACTTTGCTTTGCTATAAAATACATGTATTTATTAACTCTCCTAAGCACTTATGAAGCAAAGATAAAATATATTCAATAAATATATACACTGATAGGGACACATTTTTTAAAAAGTTGCCTGCAGTGTTAAACCCCTTTGATGGCAATCAAATTTGAGATATTAATATTCTGCACTTGGGAAATATGTAACTATTATAGTTTCATATTTTATTCAACAGTATTTGATAAAGCATTTTAGCATACTTCTTATGTCAGGCACAGTCCACTATGATCATGGATAATTTGGCTTTTAAAGTAATTTCAACTAAGAAATGGCATAAATTTTGTTCAGGTCCTTAAACCATTTCCCTAAAATGTTAGATTTCAAGAATTCATTCTTTAATTCTACAGTTATTTTAATCTGCTTTTTTCTTTCAGTAATTCTGCATTCACAATCTGGTTTTAGTTGTGATTACTTTCAAAGACTGAAAAACAACAAAACTAACATACTTGATTTTCCTGGTTGTCTTATTTCCTATGAAGATTCAGTCTCTGTCTCTCTATAATGCTTTCATTATCACAAAATGACTGGAAGAGCTAGGAAAAAACAGCTGTGAGAACTGGTTCTCCATTCTAGCAGATCAGGAAGATCTGAAGACTGCGAAAATATTAAGCTCTCTTTCCTCTTCCATGTTTTAGTTGCATTCTGTGACCACGGTTTTGTCACTCACAACAAGCTGAAATTACAATACACTTTATAACTTATATCACAGGTTGTGTCAGGAAGTAGTCAATATTCATATAATGGATTCTATATCAAAGGTATGTTCAAGCAATAAAAAGATTGAACAACCAGGTACATATACAATACTATCCTATTTTTATCCTCATAAACAGTTACTAATAATTAAACTAAGTGGAGAAGAAGGACACACACACACACACTGAGACCTCACTGCAAATGAAAATGAAATAAATTAGGATAATTAAGAGATTCAATTTAAAAAGTGATTTCCTTCTTTTCAGGTTTTTAGATTGAACATTTCCTTTTCAGCACACATTTTCACAAGGAAACTGAAGGAATAAAACTTGCATTGAAATGCTGAAGGATTCAGATGCCAGATTTCCTTTGAATTTTCTTTGTCTAAGTATTTTCCTGTTATATTATTCAAGTCTTCCTTCTTTCTGATGAACTTCCGCTACTTTTCTTTAGATTTCACTTTCTTTCATCAATATTATTGCCTTCTCTGAATTTTCATTTTTTGTAACTATCAGGTTTCACTTTCCTAAACAAAACTCTGCAAGAGATGTACTATTCACATAAGCAGTACATAAGCTGTGGTACATTATTGATTTGTGTTACACAAGATTAATTCAGGAAGTACACAGCCAAGTATCAAGTCAAAAGCTGCCTTTGTCAGTGAGAGTGATCTCTAATGCCCATGGTGCAAATGCTAGCTCATGAAAAACAAAGTTCATGACTCTTGATTTAGAGAGACAACTTTCTTTTTCTGTAGTGGCCACAATAAATGATACCAAATTTGAGTACCTAATTTAGGGGAAAAAAAAAAAAAAAAAAAAAGAAATTAAGTAAAGCAGTTTGAATTGAACCTAGGCTGCTCTTAAACTTAGGGTTGAGATTCTTGGTTTGAGTTTTCTTTCCCCCTGCTGGCCCTTTTACTGACCAAATACCTCTACAACATACTGTATCATAGGTGCATTAACTGTTCCAATACTGGGTACCATTTATGCAGAAGACTTTGCAGGTAGGTGTCTGACATCTGACTCTTCATGTCTAGAACCACAGGACTGATAGTTTAGTTTCATCATAGATGGAAAAGGAATGAGGCCAGAAAAGAATGAAGGCAAGGAGTAGGCAGGCAGTATTCTGGAGTCAACCATCAGTGGCTCCCATTGGAAAGCAACTGGTTGTTGGAAAGCTAATAGAAGAATTTATGGACCATGTGTCTTCAGCACCAGTTTGTCAGAGAAATGTTTACTGACAGGCTGCATCCCATTGTAGGTTGTTGAATTGTCCCTGACTGATGGAGGTTCTATAGCATTGATGTCTGTTAACCAGGAGCTTCATGAGAATATTCTGATACCATCTTCACTGGAACTGCCTTTGAAGTGAGAGACCTACCTGCCCTCCACCTTGGGCTTATGCAATTCCTTCCTCACTGGGTCACTTCTGGGCTGGACATCTTTTTCTGTGCACAGAGACTTTGAAAACAGGATTTATTCAATTTCAGAATACCTAACTTTGGTTTATAGGCTAATACATGCAGTAGATCATTAGGACTAACATTGTTAGTTGCGTAGGTTAGGTATTTATATGGTCAGTATTCCCAGCGAGACACGAGATGTATCTTTGCTGCCCAGGTTGTAATCAGTCATTTGGGGATGGGTTAGCCTCCACTGCCTCTTGAAATGTGTTGATCCATGATGTTGCTGAGTTGCCACCTTCTGATTCTTTGCTTTCTTTTCATGGAGTCTTTATATCTTTTCATTTCATAGAATCATAGAATGCTTTGGGTTGGAAGGGACCTTTAAATGTTATCTAGTCCAACCCCCCTGCAATGAACAGGGACATCTTCACCTAGATTACATTGCTCAGAGCCTCATCCAATCTGACCTTGCATTTTTCCAGGGATTGGGCATCTACCACCTCTCTGGGCAACTTATTCCAGTGTTTCACCATTGTAAAAAATGTCTTCCTTCTATCTAGTGTAAATTGACCCTCCTTTAGTTTAAAAACATTTTACCCTGTGTCCTGTCATAACAGGTCCTGCTAAAAAGATTGTCTCCGTCTTTCTTTTATGCCCCCTTTAGGTACTGAAAGGCCCCATTAAGGTCTCCCTGGAGCCTTATCTTCCTCAGGCTGAACAACCCTGACTATCTCAGACTTTCTTCATAGGAGAACCTGCCCTCTGATCATTTTTGTGGCCCCCATCTGGACCTGCTCTGACAACTTCATATCCTTCTTGTGCTGTCTCATAGACTTGTGTATGTTCAGATTCCTCAGGTTTGTCACAAACCTGGTCTCTTACAGTGTGAGGGACTTTGCTACACTGATCCTCGTCTTGTGGTCCATTGACTAAGGAGGTGTGAGGAGAGAGGTTGCCAGAGAAGACTGAGGCAAAAAAATTGCTGAGTACCTCAGCCTTCTCCTTGTCTGTTGTTACCAGCTTGCCAGTCTTGTTCATTGGGGGAAGTGGGTACACTTTCTTTGACCTTCCTTTTCTGGTTGACATACCTGTAGAAGTGCTTATTATTCTTTGCACCACTTGACAAGTTTTGCTCCAGCTGTGCCTTGGCCCTTCTGAGCCCATCCCTACACAAGTGGGAAGTGTCCCTATATTCTTCTCAGGACGCTTGTCTCTGATTCCACTGCCTGTGCATTTCCTTTCTTGACCTTTAGTTTGATCAGCAGGTCTTGACTCAGCCATGCTGGTCTTTTGTCTTCCTTTCCTGATTCCTTGTATCTGGGGATAGAGAGCTCTTGCAATCTGTGGAAAACCTCCTTAAAGACCTGCAAGTTATGTTCTGCTCCCCTGTACCCAAGGGCCATTTCCCTGTGGGTCCTATTGACTAACTTCTTGAAGAGCTGGAAGTTTGCTTTCCTAATGTTCAGGGTCCTGACTTTACTTCTTGCCTGACCCCATATCCCTCAGGACTGTGAATTCCACCAGTGCACGATCACTGCAGCCCAGGCTGCCTCCAATCTTGATGTCACCAATTAGCTCACTTGCATTGATGATGATCAGCTCCAGTATCGCACCCCCTCTAATAGTGCTGTCTATTACCTGGTTTAAGAAGTTATCCACCATGCATTTCAGGAGTCTCCTGGCTAGCCTACATCTTGCTGTTCTACTATTCCAGCAGATGTCAAGGTGCCTGAAGTTCCCTAGCAAGACAAGAGCCCATGAGCATAAAGCTGTCTGTAGCTGGAGTAGGAAGAGTTTGTCAGTAGGCTACTCTTGGTTAGGTGGCCTGTAGTAAACACCAACCATAAGGTTTCTTTTGTTGCCTTGGTCTCTAATTATTGCACATAAGCTTTCGATCTGCTTCTGCCTATTCTTTGGGGACAGCCCTTCACATTCTAGCCATTTCTTGATGTAGAGGGCAATGCCTCCACTCCTCCTTCCTTGCCTTTCCCTTCTGAACAGCTTGTAGCCATAAATTGTCACACTCCAGTCTCAGGGTTCATCTTGCCAAGTTTCAGTAATGGCCAATATGTAGTAGCTTTCTAGCAGCACAGTAGCTTCCACCTGCTCCTGTGTGTTGCCCATTTGTATACAGGTACTTCAGCTGGGCTATTGTCCATGTCACCTTCTTAGCAGAACACTCCTTGATTCCTTTGAAGCATTTCACCAATGTTCCCCTGCTGGGTCCTATTACAACAAGAGCCTCTGGCTCATCTCCATAAGACTTCAAGTTGTCTGCAGTGTCCTCAGCACACCTCATCCAAACATGAAATAGTCTAATACAGTGGTCAGTAAAACTTAATGATTTTCTTTACATTTTTCTGGAATGTCTTTTGTCCATATTTTATATATATTTATAGGTCCTGTTACATGTACTCTTTTTACTTTTGAGTTTCACTCTTTTTAAAAATTATATTGTGTGGACATAACTTTATGTGTTTTTGAAGGCAACTTTCTTAGTAAAGTAACTTAATGAAGTGAAAGGTAGTACTGTAAAAATAAGCAGAAAGTCTCAGTTACTGTTCTTTTAAAGACAATGCCTTGAATTGCAGAAGTAGAACAGTGCATTCCCTTGAGTATATAAGGAAATAATTTATCTAATTCCGCATGCTCTCCTGATGTTGCAAAAGAAGAGAGGGGAAAAAAGATCTTCAGGATGGAAATAAAAGAAGGGAAGACATCAGAAACCCATCTTCTGCACAGTCTAATGCAAATGCATATAAGACTTCCCATGTGGATTTATCATGGAAAACAGATTTTCAAGATGTAATTGTCTCACAGATTTAAGCTAGGGCATACAGTAGGTTTCATCACAATCTCATGATTCATTACTGAACACCCAGAGTAGAGCACTTCAGAGCATTTAAACTATGCAAATCAGCCCCAGGGGAGGTTGTTATTTAACATTATCTTAGCCTATTTTTCTATTTAAAAATATCTGCTGTGTTTTAGAACTTGATAAGAAATTATCTCCTTCAATTTCAATAGAGCTAGAAAATGAAAAGATGATTAATTTTGACTTAGAATAGCATATTGCTGCTAATTATTTGATAACAGCTGTGGATGGACAAGATGGAAACAGAATGTGCCCTTGAATAAGACAGAACTACTTACTCCCTCCCCTCCTCTTTTTATGGTTCTTGCTTCTAGTCTTCACCTGTTTAGGTAATAAACTCAGTGAACACTCCAGAGACACAGATTTGTTTCAGCCTACAAATTCATCAGTAAGTATATGTCTAGCTCTAAATTGGCTATAAAAAATTATCTGCACTAATCTTTTGTTTCCAGCTGCACGTGCATGGTGGGGAAATTACCATCAGTATCAAACAGTTGGTTTTTGAGCATCAGAACTAAAGAAGCTTGATTTTTCTAGATTTCTGTCATGTATTTGTTTTTATTGTCCTCCTCTGTTCTTGGAATAATCTCAGCATGTCTCTGTCTCCCATTAATTCATCTGTGAAAGACCCTTCCACATCCATGCTCCACCTGAAATATACACTAAAGACTAAGTTTCCTCCCTTCCCTAAACTCGCTAGTAAGTTCCAGACTGAGAACTACAATTGTTGAATATGTTGAAGCTTTTCTTCATTTGTGTTTCTAAGTTCACTTTCCTTGTATATCCAGTGGTTGAGTTTTGCAAAGCATTGACGGAGTAATAGAGACCTATGTCTAAGTTTGCTGAAAATGGACATAAGACTAAAAAAGAAACAGACACACACACACCCCCCCTACTGGTATTGATACTAATAACAAAATGTATGGAAAGATGAAACAGTTACATAGAACTTTTTTTCTCTAAAGTGGCAGAAAACAATTACAAAACTCTTGAAAACATTACCTTCTCATATTGTGTTTGTAAAGGAGGAGATGCACATAGGAAAGAAATGGAACCTTTTCTGTAAGAACTTTTGGGAATTGAAGAACATGATACAATTTGATGTTTTCCAAAAGATGGTCTGAGGAGCTGAGAAGAGCTGGTTGGTTTGTACTTTAATGCCTTCTTTGTTTGTTTTAATTATTATATTATGTCCAGGAAAGAAAAGACAATTTGAACTTATTAACTGGAACAAAAATTTTATTTTAAAGCATAAATGCTGGAAGGCAGTATTAAAACTGAGCTTTCAACCTTGATGTTTTATGCCTTAAAAGTGCCTGATAATTACACAGTTTAACTAGGGATCATTTTTTTCCCTACACTTTTTTTCTAGAATTTTGTAAAATGTTTTCATAGTTAGTTTGGTTCTTTACTTCTTTTGGTCAATGAAGAATGGGTCTCAAATATAAGACAAAAGCTAAGGGAAAGTAAAATTAAATATATAGTATGCATTCAGTAGATAAACAACAATTTTTACCCACAGTGGTAAAAATTATTCTCAATATAGTGGCTCATGCTTCAAAGTCAGTGAACCCTTAAGATTTTTCTTAATCAGAATTTGATTTAGTTGGCCTGGAGGAGCATTGTGTAGCTCATCTTCATTTAAAAAGTTTTATTTTTCAAGTGTTAAGCTTCTTATATATCTATTTCAGTATGATGATCCCTGTTCTGACACTTTTTTACTCCTCTGAAGTAGCATCAGATGTTGTTAGAAGTCCAGGATGCAGTGCCTGTGTGAGGAGTCACTGGGCACAGATATTTGCTGGAGAAGTTGGCAGCTCATGGTTTCGACGGGTGTACTCTTTGCTGGGTTAAAAACTGGCTGGATGGCCGAGCCCAGAAGGCTGTGATGAATTGAGCAAAATCCTGTTGGCAGCTGGTCACCAGCAGTTCCCCAGGGCTCACTTTCGGGGCTAGTCTTGTTTACTATCTTTGTTGATGATTGGGACAAGGGGATCGAGGGCACCCTCAGCAAGTTTGTAGATGACACCAAATTGAGTGGGAGTGTTGATCTGTTCAAGGGATCTGCAGAGGGATCTGGACAGGCTGAATCGATGGGCTGAGGTCAATGGGATAAGGTTTAACAAGGCCAAGTGCTGGGTCCTGCAGTTTGGTCACAACCCCATGCAACGCTACAGGCTTGGGGAGGAGTGGTTGGAAAGCTGCCCAGCAGAAAAGGACCTGGAGGTGCTGGTGGACACCTATCTGAACATAAGCCAACAGTGTGCCCAGGTGGCCAAGAAGGCCAATGGCATCCTGGCCTATATCAAAATTTGTGTCCAGCAGGAATAGTGATCGTACCCCCGTATTTGGCACTGGTGAGGCTTCAGCTTGAGTACTGTGTTCAGTTTTGGGGACCATGGTGTAAAAAAGACATTGAGGTGTGGGAGCAAGTTCAGAGAAGGGCAATGAAGCTAGTAAAGGGTCTGGAGAAAATGTCTTATAAGGAGCGCCTAAGGGAACTGGGGTTGTTTAGAGTAAAGGAGGCTGAGAGAAGACCTTATCACTATCTACAACTACCTGAAGGGAGGTTGTAGTAAGGTGGGTGTTGCTTTCTTCTCCTAGGTGACTAGAGATATAACAAGATGAAATGGGCTTAAGTTGCAGCAGGGGAGGTTTAGGTTGGGTGTTAGGAAGAATTTTTTTACTGAGAGAGTGGTGAGGCATTGGAACAGCCTGCCCAGGGAGGTGGTGGAATCACCATCCCTGGAAGTATTTAAAAAATATCTAGATGTGGCACTACAGGACATGGTTTAGTGTTCCTGATAATATTTAGTAGACGGTTGGACTTGATGATCTTGAAGGTCATTTCCAACCTTAGTGATTCTATGATTTAAAAGACTCTTTTGCAAACCCTTGGTACTTTGTGTAACTGCTGTATTAAAGGACTGTGAATAGCAGGGGTGTGTCTGGAGTCTTTTTTGTAATTTGGTGTAATGTAGCACAAACCCTGGTATGTTACACAGGAATGTGTCTTTTTTATCTTGTACTTGTGTAAAACCAAATCATACAAGTCAAACTTACACAATCAAATAATTCCATAATTATCTTGCCAAAAAATTAACTTTACTTCTACACATTTTTCAGAGCTCTCTGAATTTTTTTGCCTACCTTCTCTACTCAGTTCTACAATCCTTCAATAGATACATATTTCTGTTGCTTTCTGAAAATGTTCTTACACTGCAACCTCAGTTGGATTGCATGAAATCTCAGTGTAAATTGCAGTCAGCAAAGAATAGAAAGGGAAGTTGGTTTTATTTTCTTTTTTTAGTTTAGTCACTGAGAACTCAGGACTAGTTGATTGAATTGATTAGGAAAGCTGCCAGTGTGTGCTGGGCATGCATATAAATATTTTCTACCTCTTAGTGGAGTCATTGTTGGCTGGGTTTTAGTTTAGCAATATACATGATAGCTAGATTCAAAGTTGTTGCCTTTAGCAGAAAAAATCATGGTGAATAAGGAGTTTTAACATGCAGTGTATCTGTGATGTAGTGAAAGGCTTAAAACCAATGTGAACCTCAGACTGTGAGAGGTAAGACTCCCAACAGACTTTGGGACCACAAAGGGTTCTCTTTCCCCTTCTGCTGGAGCCAAAATTGAGCCAGCAGCTTCTCCTGTCCATCCAGCAGCCAGGCTGAGCAGCTGTTCCTGCAGACAGACCAACAGATACACATGCACACAGAGTATAAACAGAGCCAATCACACAGGTCAATACAGACATCAGTGCCTTTACCAGCACACCTATAAAAACAATCAGCACACACATAAATATGAACAGCATAGGCAGCTTGGTGCAGTTTCTGGTGTTTGGCTAATTAGGGTTGCACTGTACTAGAGGTGCATGCACACAACTTCGATCTATTGATGCACGAACACCTCCTGAGATCTTTTAAATATTAGTGTAGAATTTTAAGCTTCTCCAATACTCGTATCTGACTTTTAGGCTCCTTATCTGGTCACTGGCTCAGACCTTGCATCTTTGTGGATGTTGATCTGTTCCTACTTTCTGGCTAGTCCAGCTCAAAGTTCACTAGCAGAACATACACATACATTCACTCACTGAGCTCACAAATACATATACGTCCGCTGGTTCTCATGAACACTAACAGAGATTTAAGTCTGTCCTGTATGCATGCTCTGTAAACCCTTTACCAGGTCCTGACCATGGGTCTTTCCAGATCCTGGACTCCTGGTACTTGCTGGCTAGCCTGTCTTGCTAATAGGTAGCAAATGACACCCAACCAACCCACAGAAAACGCTGTTCTCTCCAATGACTGGTCCTAGACAGTCTCTCCATTAGCTGGCAATCAGGCTTCATGCTACTTACTGGCAAGTCCAGTTTGAACATTGCTAGTGGCAAACTCACACAGAGGCTCAGGATATGGAGTGTACTTACACAGAAGATAGACATAGGATTTAATAAGAGTATAGGATACTGTTCAAGCCTGAGGCATTGTCAGACAGCTTTACTGCCCAGCACCTGCTTACATGACTGACATCTTTTATCCTTTTACCTTTGCTCTCCTATGTTTGTTCCTCCCTCATCCACTTTGGTCTTTCTTTTTCTTCCTCCCTCCCTTAAACATCCCATAATAAGTTTTGTACACACTTAAATAATGTATTTTGTTCTGTGGTATGGTATGTGATTAATTGAAATAATAGCTGCTTGTAATTGCTTTTGGAAATCAGACAAATTATTCATGATAGGGAAAGATGCATTTTGTTTGTTCACTTCTGACTGATGGATGAAGTTCTTGATTTAGCAGCATATTTGAGTTTGTGCAATTTCAGGTATGTAAGACAATCCCTAGACAGAGAAGAATTTACATTTGAACATCTGCTTCAGTTGCACTGAAATTACAGGAAATGTAAATGTGTATTTTAGGCATATATTCTAATTGCTGTGGTGTGAATTGAGGTCAAATTATTTGTGTGTTTAATTATTTTGATAAATACTTTAGTATGCCAATATCTATATTTTCACCTCAAATTTATGTATTTTTCCTTCTTCACAAGATATAACCTGGATCAATAATACTGTAGCTCCAGTTCTTGACAAATAGGGTCTTTAAAACTGTCCTCTGTAGGGAAGGAGTAATTTAATTAAAATGAACTCCATATCCTTAGTACTCCACTGCTTTAATTCACTTCCCCTTGATATTTTGTCATACTATTACTAAGATTAACAAATTATTCAATTTTTTTTAATTTTTTTTTTTATGGGGGAGATAATAAATTATTTAAATTCTCATTAAAAATTGAAATCTTTCAATTACCAGGGGGAATTGGATTCCCTGATTTACTTCTCTGTCATAAAGCCTGAATGATTAGGCTGGGCCTATTTTGGTTTGATAAAGCCACAGGGATTGTGCCTGCCTGAGTGTATTTGCAAAGTTCATATCACTAGTAACTCTTCCCTCTTCATATAAGTCTCAGTAAAAAGTGATTTATGTTTTTCTTCTATCTTTTATGATGTATACGGGACCTTATTTTCAGATTTCACAGTATTTATACTGAAACTCTTCCTATTTACATGAAGAGCAGGTTGATAACTTCATCAAAATTAATAATGATCTTACAATAATATTTAGGTTTAAGCAATATTTATTTCTTTAAATGTACCACTGATACCAAGCTAAAAATACCCACCTCAGATAAAAAACCAACCACCCACCAAACCAAGCCAGATAAAAAAAAATGTGGCATGACTGCTGTGTGTGAAAGAGGAGGACATCTTTAACTGTAACTTGGTCTTTGCCCCTATTTTAATGTGATGCTTACCCAGCTCGTAAATCATAGTGTATAAGACAACAGACTGGATTTTGATATTACCAGACATAATTCGTGTGTTCTTAGGGAAATGCAGAACAAAGATTTATGTTACAAACAGATGAAAAGTGTCTGATTCAGGACCTGTACTGTTACAAGGAGTAGTATCTTGCAACCGTTGAAGCATGTAACACAAAAGTCTTCACTGGACATCAGAGATTATGTTAGCAACATACATAAGATACTTTATTACAATCATAGTCACTTGGTCTAGCATCATCTGCTTGGTGGAGGCAAATTGAACTTATTTCTTTGCATGGCAATAATATCTTTTGAGATGACAACATGTTTAAAGGCTCATAAGAACAAAGCTGGAAAAATGTTTGACTTTCTGGGACTCTTCTTGCTTGGACGTTAATTTTACAATGCAGTTTTTGGTACTCCTGGCTGTTATTGATCAGAGAAATACAGTTTTTTTTTCAAACTTCTTGAAGCCTCTTTACTTACAGAGTCTTTCCATTTACTGTATGATGTTAGTGACTTTGTGTTGCCTCCTACAGGTGTTGCTCATCTTCGCAATACAAGCATGTTTAAATGATTCAAGATAAGTGTTATTTAACTGACAAAAGAGAAATTTGATGGAAATTAATTTGTCTTACCTCACTAAAAGCTGGAATGTTGGTAATGAAGTGCAGGGACTGAAAAAAGGCCACTATTATTCAGTAGCCAAATACATAATGAAACATGTTTTTAACAATGACCTTAATCAACTATCAGAACAATTCTCAAGGAAATAAGAAGGATGCACCATCACTGCCAAATTTTAAATCAGGTGGACATGTTTTTTTCCTATCAATTTCTCTTGTTCAAGAGGAGTTACTGAGACAGAACTTTGATTTTTCAAATGAGTTCTGAGAAGTCCTGTGTATTTAGGTCAAGTTAGATGATCACAATAACTGATATGTTTAGCAGTGAAGAAATGAAAAATATTTCTGTGGAGTTCTGGATAAGTAAACTTCTATTGATTGAATCAAAAATAGCAAAAAATGCTTTTAAATTTCTGAATTAACATTTTCAAAATTTCCATTGTATTATTTTGCTTATTCTTTCACTACTGCAGGATGAAAACAGGGGAAAGAGATCAGGTACCATCAATAGATATGGACTATACAAGCTTTCTTTTCTTTACACATAAGCATTGCAGTCTGTTGCTTCTAAGGAATCACCATTTTATTTTATTTTTTGTGGTCATTAGTCTTCATACAAAAGGAAGATATCTAATAATGAAATTATATTTGAAGAGCCAATATATTTTCTTAGGAAAAATTATAGATTGTAGGAAAAATGAACTAATTGTTTTGAACTCTTTTCTAACCTTTTATCCAACTCCTTGATGCCATATAAATGACTTCATGTTTTTTCCTTTAAGTTGATACCAAGTGACAGTTTGTGAACTGTTGTTGACTGTCATCTTTATACACAAAGATTTTTTCCTCTACCTTTACATTAGTTGACGTATATGACAAACAGCTACTGGGAAAAGCTTTTGCTCTCACATTTGTTCAATGTATGACTTCAAATCACCTATGCCTTGAGCTGCTTTAGAGACTGTTTTCAACCATATGGAAAAGAAAAATGTCTTAGAATTGAAGGCTGTCTGCTTCTCAGTTTGACAGATTTAAAGTGGATAATCAGAATTGATTAAGTCACTTGAATGAAAATTTTTGTTCCCAGTTATCCCACTGCAAGTTATTGTCAGAGGAAGTTACCATTACTCACCTAAAATGTCTCCTTGCTGTTACAGAAAGGTATTGTTTTCATGTAGTTTTATCCCTAGTGTATTTTAATGAAGTTTTAAAAAAGAATCCCTAGTGATGATCTGTTTTCTTCCTCCCTGAATGAAATTAAAAACTTGTCTCTTACTAAGAACTGAAAATGAGCAGTTTGTAAAAAAATAAGTAAAAGCTAAATTGGAGACATTTGTTTTGTATTTAGTATGAAAATGTTGATGTTTGTAGTCATCTTGCCTCCTGAGTTATGGATTACATATGATTTCCATTTCTAGATTCACACAGATGTGTAGGATATTCAGCAATCAGAAACAGTTCAGAAACACTGCACCTCCCATTTACCATTGAGTCATCCAAAGCCTATCTTCTGTGTCAGTATGATCCAGAATCAGTCTAACTCCACAAGTAATTTCAGTCCTTGATCACTTCCCGAATATCTTAAGAATAATTCACACTTCAGTTGTATATTCTTCCTCTCCACTGAAGGACTTTATTTCATCTCCTTTCCAGTTGATTTCCTATATATCTGCTTCTAAGCTTTTTGTCCTTTTCTTCTTTTTCGGGAGGTCCCCAAGCATGTCCCCCTGTATTCCTTTCCAACTTTAATAGGTCACCAACTAATATATCTATTGGATTTTTTGAATACAGACTACAGTTTACTCTAAATTAGGACTACAGTGTAGATTTTAACTTTGTTCATACAACAGGAAGCTATGCACAGTCCCCAGCCAAGAACTGCTACTTGCCTTTGAGGCTGGAAACTCATACCACGTTTCAACTACTCCTCAGGAAACCAGCAGAACTGTAATAAATATCATATTAACCACAAGAATTCAGAGGATAAAATGTAGGACTTAAGTGAAGTCAAAATAAAATTTAAATATGATCTGTATCTATACTCGAGTCTGATATGTGAGTAGCTATATGCAACATTAACTGATCTAACATGTCCCAGATCTTTGTAGTGGGGTTAAATATTTCTTAACCTATATCTAAAGTGATGTGTCCTTATGTGGCATAATGACTGAGTAGCAGAGGTGTACATAAATTGTGTGAGACCGCACTGACAATAGAAGATGATATTGTGTAGACATGAGAATTTTCTGAGCTTGAAAAATTAATTATTTTGTAGTTTGAGACCTATGGACCTAAGGAAAGTACAGTATGTATGGGTTCTGTCAGAAAGCATTACTTTTTAAGAAGAAAACAAGTTGGTGTGAATTACCAGTATGGCCATAAAAGTCAAAAATGTCTCTGATGTAGAAAGACACTTCACAGCTCAACATAGTTTCTTGCTAGAGGATATTGATGATAGTTTTTTCTTTACTTCCTCCATAAACAAATTGCTGGTCTGTGATAGTCTTGATAAACTAGAGCAGGTTTTGTCTGATAATGAGGACGGTCAGAACACAAGATGTATTCTTTAAATTGTCATACTGGACATATGATTGCTAGGTTCTGTATGAGGCTTCTGCAGTTAAATCAGTGCTTACTCCTAAAACTATAATAAAATCCAACAGCAATGACATCCAGGCCATTGTTTGACTTAATTTTCTCCTGGACCAAGGTAATAATCAAACTGACTTGCTAATAAATGTAAAAAAAAAAAAAAAAAAGAAAGTTTTTTGTCTTCTCTGAGGGATTTTCTTTTCTGACATAAAACTTTATAAATTGAGTCCTGAAACCTTATTTTCAGAGTGCATGGTTTTTAGTTTTTAGTTTTTATTTAAATTACGCCACAAGAAACATCTTGAATTCGTAGTTAGCATTAGGAAGAGAAAATTGTTTGGTTTAAGTGCCAAGTCATCTATTGCTCTTGTTAATGCAGTATATACTATTTGCATGGAAAGTCCATAATACATCAAACCAAATAATCAAACAGAACTGTTTTGCAGTTGATACTGCTTTATATATGTAGCATATAAACCACAGTAGAACAAAGGTTTTGAAATATTTATTTTACTGTTTGATAGAACTACTAAAAGTTGTTAAGCAAAACTTCTGTAGAGAAAAGTAACTTGAGGGTGATAGAGCTCTTAAGTCTTGAGGATATATTCCGAAGATATCAGCTTTTAGCCAAACCCTAAATACTTCAGTTACATTGCAGCAACAATTGGCTAACTTCCCAATATTTTACCTATAGGGACAAGGACAAATAAATTTGATCTGAAAAGCTGCAAATGGAGAAAAGTTTTGGTTAAGTGGACAACTTTTAGAATAGTTCATGTAAAAACTGAACTCTCAGCTTTAAAAGCCTTTGTTCTCTCTAAGGATTTTGAGTGAAATGCAAGTAATCTGGAATTGTCATTTGTCTTTTATTTGCTCTTCTGATTTATAGGTAGGTTTACCATATAGTTTTACTTAAGCCTGATTTATTTAATTTTCAGGTTGAATAATAGGTGTAAGTAATTTCTTCAGAATGTCTGAATGTAAAGATTATCTACTGGCAAGTTTCAGATCTTAACATCAAGACTGGATATTGCTACATGTTGGGTTTTAGGATTTTGCACACAAAATACAGTGGGTAAAAGGATACATAAGTGTAGCAAAAAAGTTCTTTGTCCAAATTGACAGTCCTATAAAAACTATGCTTAGTCCAGTTACAGTAATACTACCTTTCATAGTCAACAATAATGAAGAAAAGCTTCTGTTAACATAGCTAAAAGTGTTACACAGAAAAACTTGCCTATTATCTAACTTTTTGTTTGTTTATTTGTTGCGTTTTTTTGTTTTGTTTTGTTTACTCTGGTGTAATGCTCATGCTACTGGTATCCTTCTGAGTCTTAAGCTTGATGGAATTAGTCCTCCCCAGATGCAGGAGTTGAATGGGCATGTCAAACACCTGTCAATGCCCCAACTTTTTTGCTTGGAGGGCTATTACAGTGTTTATTTCTCAACAGTTTGGTGATGTTTTGTGATCTAGCTGAATTAATTTTTATGCATTATTTTACCACAGCCTACATAAATGAACTTCATCTTCACTGGTTCTCAATTACTCAGTTTTCTATTCTCTGCCTTATCTAAACTGGTTTAACACATTTACATTCCTGTAGTGCCTGTTGTAATTTGTGCTTACAGTTTTGGATGTCTGGTACCATCTTGTTGTACACACTTGAAAACCAGCTTTTTATTCTAGTACCATAGATAATTCAGTCTGCACAGATGTTGACTCTTATCTCTATGAACTCAAAATATTCTAAGCCAAACCTGACTGCTAACCAATTGCTATCATAAATAACAGCAGCTAACATCTTATGCCAAGGCAAAAGTCAATCAAATCCTTAGACCCTGCCCTGTAAGGCCAATAAAAAGCCTTGTAATAGTAATCGAAAGAAAACATATTTACTGGGCTATAGAAGTGTTCCCTCTAGCAAAAACAATATTCCTACTATGGGAAATATTTAGCTATAAAATACGTGTAGCATATTGTGGGTTCTGGTATTCACAGAACTACTGTTTTATGACACAAGTCAAATGAATGAGCAAAAGTTACTTTTGGAGAGGCACTCTTCTTATAAACTTTGTCTGTTTCTTGAGTACTAAGAAAACAAAAAAACATTGTAGAGCTTAATTTTGTCTTACCACAGAAACATGTAAACCTTGAATGATGAAGAGTGCAAATATTAAGACTATGAAAATGCATTACTCAGGAAATATTTATCTGTGACTCGCAGAAGAGATTAATAGCTAAACTGGCTGTTTCAAAAGTTTATAAACTATATGAAGGAAACAACTTTGGAAAAAGCAAAAGAGCTGGTAATCATTTTATCTCATTCACTTACAAGAATCGGTTGGAGACATATATATATGTTTCCAGTTACTGTCTGCTGTATGAAGTGTGATATGCCTCCTGGAAACTTGTAACAACCAGTACAATTTTTGGCTGTGTATAAAAAATAGAAGGATGTGACAGCACCAGTGTCATTACCCCTTTCACAACACTTTGCAGATTTTGATTAAAATCTGCCATAGCTTCAGAACTTGACTGTGCTTTCAGAGATTGGTCTAAGAGATATGTATACCCAAGAAAAGTTTAAAATTAAAGTAAAAATATATCTGTCAAAAATAATCAGATATTTGACATATGTCAAAAATTCAATTATGCCTGAACTGAAGCAATTACAGTTTCCTCTCGACCATGGACTCAAGACATTTTTGTGTGTGTTTGGGTCTAGAAAAAGACTGAGAAAAGGAGAAGCTGTCATAGACTTAACTTACTTGCTAGTACTTTACTTAGGGTAACATAAACTTTACGAGTGAAAGGGTAAAGTTTGGTGGGGTTTTTTTTGTGACTGGGCACTAAAAAGAAAGCCACACTTGTTTACAAAGCATATGACATTTCTTGTGTGTCTCTTGCATTTTGAAAATATTTTTGTGGATATTTTCTAGTTTTTGTTAAGATTTTAGGCAGGTTATTAAGTGCTGATATACTATTTTTGTTATAGATAGAACACAGTTAATTCACTGTAGTAGTTAGGGAGAGAGGTCAAGTGGTACATAGTTTTCCTATTACCACAGTAGGACAGAACCTGTAAGATCCTATTCCTAAAAAAATATGACTATCTATCCTTCCACTCATCTCAGCAATCCTTCTCCATCCATACTGTTTCTGGTCTTTCTTCTGTATCATTTGTTATCAATTAATCTCCCTTGAGAATATCAGAACTATATTTAAATGTGTGCAGAAATAAAGTGAAATTTTAATTAATGAAGTACAAGTTGACCTAATGTAATTGAGTTTTGTCTATTTTTTAATGTTTCACAAATAGAATTATTCAGAGAAAAGGTGTGTTGATACATCTTTTGCAGTGCTGAGGTAGAAGAAATTTTGCATTTTTTCCTTTGACTTTGCAGTATGCCTCCTGCTTTCTGTGACTTTGGATCTAGGACATTACTGTGCTGTAGACGTTTAGATGTTCAATGCCTGGATAATCTCACAAAATTTTATCAACATAAAGGTGTCATCAGGGAAATAAGGATGATAAACAATTTTCAAATATATAAAATAGTCAAAGTAAGATGGGATAAATCTACTGTCTATCAGATTATTGGATGGAAAAAGTAGATTTGGGAGAAAAAGGCAAGAGAAATTGCCAGTCCACTGTGACTTTTAGAAAAAGTGTTTGACCATAGGATAAATAGATAACTTTTACTACTCTCATTCCTGATTATTATTCTTCACTTGTTACTCTTATCTATTTGGCATTCTTTCTGCCAAATGACTTTCATATCATGCAGTCTGGCCTCCTCCACTCATTCTGCTCTTTGCCGTAGCATCATTTGCAAGCTACTGTCTACTCCTTTACACTTTTGCTGGTCCCTCAGGTATTTGTTTTTCCCATCCTACTGCTCACTATTCCCTGTCTGTACAACAATTTTCCTTCTCCAACATGTTGCTCTGTACTGCTGTTCAGCCATGCTTTCTTACTGCTCTCATCTCCTACTGTTCAGATGTATTTTTTGTAATGTGTTGTCTGACTTGATTTCTGTGAAGTGAGCCTCAAGTCTATCAGAACAGCACCTCTGAAGGGAAATTGCAAAGATATCCCATGCCATCAAGACAAATGCCTAAGATAACAGCAGAGATGGAAAATACAATTGAATACGGCATGTATCTGAATCTTAGGCAATTTTTTTTTTTTTAGAATTCACAGGCCTGCAACACCTACCTAAAGTCAAAGTTGTAGGTACCAGAGTTTTAGAGATAAGAGCGATGTTCTGTGACTAACCATTTTAGGAGGTTATGTAATTTCTCTGTTACTGCAGATCATTCTTACACCAAATTTAATGTGACATAGAACTGATGGAGGCTTTGTTCTGAAATATATTAAGCAGTAATCTTATACTGGGGTTTAAAAAATTACTATCTATTCATCCTTAATGAAAGAGTGTTATCATCATGACCTGTGTTACATGTATTTTTAAAAGTTTTCTCAGAGTTAAGGAACTTAAGTATAATTTTTTTCTTGTTTTGGCTGTCGCCAAAGAAGTGAATTACTGTAGTTAGAAACACTTTTTCCTTCAGTGTGCTTAACCCTTGAAAGCTTAGTTGTTATTGCACTTCAATCATAAAGAAATATAAAAGGTATTTCTGTCAAAATAATGGTTTTTATTTTGTCTGCAACTACACTATAGTCTATTAGTTAGAGAAGGATAATTTTATGAATGAAAAGGAAACTTTATGTTTAGCACTTTAGACAAGCTTTGTTTAAAAACAAAATAAATTGCATTAAATGAAACAACATATTTAATTACCGAGCCCTGTGTTCAATCCATTTATTTCAATATAAAAAGCAAATGTTTAACTTGTACCCATTATTTTGTACCAGAAAGAAATTATTCTTAATTAAATCTCTTAATGAAATAAGCCAGAAAGACACTGCCAAAAGTATACAAAATTGTATTAACACAAGATTCATAAAATGGGAAACGAATCATATAAACATACTGTATCTAATACATTTTATTGTATGCTTAGGTAGTAATGATGGGAAGCCTTTCAGTTAAAGACTCAAACATTCATTCCTTTATTTGTGCCAATTGTTTCTTAAAGCAACTTCTCAAGTTTTACCCAGTCACTTGTGAAATTATTAGCAATATTAGCACTATTAGCACCTGACTTACATATTAATAACTTAACTTTTTTAACTAAGGAACTCAGTAACTCAAGGGGGATCTTATTAATGTATATAAATACCTGAAGAGAGGGTGCAAAAATGATGGAACCAGGCTGTATTCAGTGGTGCCCAGTGACAGGAAACAGAGGAACTTCCATCTGAACGTAACAGAATACTGGTTTTAGTGTGAGTGTGACTGAGCACTGGAACAGGTTGCCTAGAAGCTGAGGAGTTTCCATCCATAGAGATATTCAAAAAGCCTTCTTGGACACAGTCCTTGGCAAAGAGTCCTAGGTGACCCCTGCTTGAGCAGGGTATCTTGTCTGCTACAGGTCCCTTCCACCTTCAAACTTTCTGCAATTTTGTTAAGTTTTCAAGGGCAGGGAGAAAGACAACTCTAGTATTTGGTAGAAGAATCCATAACTCAAGAACCAGGGAATCCTTCTAGAAATACAATCATTGTGGATTATCTGTGAAAGGAATCTCTCTTGCATCCTACCTACCTAAGTAAAGTGTACTGAGGGAAGGAAAATGGTGATGTAAGCATTAAAAAGTAGGATGAGATTAATTTAACCTTTAGCATTTTGCATCCTGATTGTATTAACTCTTTTTTTTTTTACTTTGTAAGTTGAACTAACTTGGAGTGCATTACATTCAATTTTCTTTGTCCTGGAGAAGAATTAAATAGGAGGTTTAGCATAACATATGTGCCCTGAGAAATCATAACTTAGATCAAATTTTACATAATTTATGGATTTTGATCTTCATGTCTGAGAGCGCATGAAAGACTGAGCATTCCATTATGTTCTTGGTTAAATTCAGATACAGAAAAAAAGCAAATTCAGAACTTCACCGGTACATGGTTTAAGACAAATGACTAAGTGACAAGTTAGTAATACATGTGTTCTTCAACCATTCATCTTGAGATCATAGAATTTGTTTCATATCTTCCTCAGAGAGGTAAGCCATTCATCTTGGAACACTTTTTAATATAAATACCTTAGAACTATAGAATAGGTCAGGTTGGAAGGGTCCTGGCAAGATCATCTGGTCCAACCTTTTGTGGAAACTGGAGTCTAGATGAGATTATCTAGTACTTTGTCTAGCTGTGTCTAGAAAACCTCCAGTGATAGGAGCTTCACTGTGTCCCTGGGGAGGGTCTTCCAGTCATTGATTGTTCTCACTGCAAAAAAATTCCTTTCTTAGGTGAAAATAAAACCTTTCCTGGTGAAACTTATACCCATTGCCTCTTGTCCTCTCCATGTGGCTCCTTGTGAAGAAAGACTCTCAACCCTTCAGTACTAGAAAACTCTTGATAAGGTCCCATCTGAGCCTTCTCTTCTCCAGGGTGAAAAGACCTAATTCCTTCAGTCTTTCCACATAAAGCAGGCTCTCCAGACCTTTGATTATCTTTATGGCCCTCTTATGGGCCCTGTCCAGTCTGACCACATTGTTTTTGTATTGTGGGAACCAGAACAGGACTCGATACTCCAGGTAAAGCCTGACAAGTGCTGAGTAGAGAAGGGTGATCACAACTCTGTCTCTTCTAGTAATGCCTCTGCAGATGCAGCCCAGGATCCAATTTGCTGTTGGTGCAGTGGCATGCTGCTGACTGATGTTCCACTTATTGTCCACCAGGACCCAGCAGTTCCTTTCAGCAAGTCTGTTCCCCATCTATATCAGGTCCTAGCCTGTACTGGGCTCTTTGTTTATGTCATCCCAGGTGCAGGACCTCAGACTTGCAACTTCATGCAGTTCTTGCTAGCCCACTCTTCCAGCCTCTCCAGATCTATCTGTAAACTGGCTTTCCCTTTTGTCCACCTCACCAGTTTAGGGTCATCAGCAAATTTGGTGAGAACCTCTGCCTTGTCAGCATTATATGTAACCCATTTCCCTGGCTTATTTAGTAATAGGACTGTCTTCCTTGTGTTTCTGCTTACTACTCACATATCTGAACAACCTTTTCTTGTAGTTCTAGCTAAGCCTTAGCCTTCCTGACTGCACTTCTGCATACCCTAATAAGGTTTTGTAGGCCTTGATGGGTATTTGGTTGGCTTTCCCTAGCTGGTATGCTGCTTCTTTGCCTTTAAGCACACCTAAAAGCTATTTGTTAAGCCAGGGTGATATTTTGTTCTGCCTTCTTCCTTTCCCTTTGTAGAGGTGTGCTGTTCTTCATATTACCTACAATTCAGTGAGGTAAGTGTCTGCACCTGTCTTAGAAAACAAGATTGTATTTTATATGTAATTTTAAAAGCAGAAACAAGACTAAGCATAGTAATCTACCATGGTCAAAGAATTGCAGAACCACAGAACTGTTTAGGTGTTAAGGAACCTCTTGAAATCATCTTGTCACCCAACCACTCCTTTGCTCAAGCAGGGTCTTCTAAAGGAGGTTGTTCAGGACCACATCCAGTCAAGTTTTATATATCTCCACAGGTGGAGGCTGTTGGCTGTTGTGTGATGGCTCTTAATTCAGAAAATTTTGTTCATGTTTGCACAATTGAGACTGACTAATTATAATACTGAGACAACAAAACTAACACAGACTCATTTTGTTAATCAGAAAATATAACAAGGGATTGTGATCAAGTTTTACTGAAAGGGAATCAAAAATTCAAGCAGTCTCATTGGAAGCACTTAAAAAAAAAAGTAAACAAAAAAGAACCCTTAATAACAGTTGAGGCAGAAATGCTGTCTGTTCTTTATTAAGCTCTTAGAATTTAGTACTGAACAACTTTTGGAGGAGCTGCTATAAAAAATCTTAGTCTTCATATGTGAGTCAGGCTTTTATCTCTTCTAGCAGGTGAAAATAAATGAAGAATACCTAGGCCTGAATTTATTGTGTATTTCAAATACTTACAGGAATGCTGGCCATATCTCACTCTTTACTGCCTAATATCAGTCCTCCTTTTGTGGATGATTTCCTTGAGAAAGAATTAACAATCCTTCCCTAGCAGCAGCTGCTGCCTGTGAATATTTTGGAGGTTGCCCTTTCCACATTCTGGGCATAATGGTAAAAAACAGACCTAATTATACTGGGTTGACATTTATATCACCAGTACTAATTTTGTCAGGGACTTCTGTGGTTTTAACTGAAACTATTCTGTACTAATAATTGTAATGGAGAAACTATCAAGAAAAAAAGCAGCAAAAAAACCTGCCCTCTCTTAAATTATTCCCCATCAGACTTCAACAAGACGTAGTGAGTTCAGCCTCATTTCTCTTTTTACAATAGAGGAATCTAAACTGAGTGCTGTTCTTCTGGGTACAATCAATAGGAGGCACACTGAGATGCTACAGAATTAATCACAATGCATCAAGGAGATAGTTCTTTCAACATCTAGAAAATCTGCCATCAAAGCACCTTACTAATATGAAAAATATGTGGCTTCAAGATAAGGTTAGATGAGAGGATGATGGTTCTTTTCCAAGATATTACAGAATATTTTGCTCATTGCCATCGCAATTTTATCACTGTGGCACTGCCTGGCACTTAAACATTTTTCCTAAGCTACTGTAGGGACAACAAAAGCATTTCATCTGTGTTCTTTCCAAATAACATTCCATATGTGGGGATCTACTGCTTCATTACTTTAATTTTAGATCTCACAGTGCTATGATTTCTAGAGCTGACAATGAAATTACACAGAACTCAGCCACAGTGCAGTGCCCCCCAGAAGTGAAGCAGGGAATTTGAAATATGCTCATTTTAATTATATAATTCAGTTCTGAGTTCTGGCTTAAGTGTCAAAGGATGTGGTGCCAAAAGAATCTTTTCCAGAATCAGTGTTCTGGTCTTTGGAGATGATGGAAGCATGGTTTAAAAACAGGTTACCTACAACAAGAAATGAGGGAGGACACAGATCTCCACATGCTTAGAGCCAACTGTAAGGCAGTTGACTCTAATTGCAGCACTTGGTTGATAGATTCAGTCTTTTAAATGGTCAGCTGAGCTTACACTGCTATTACTGTTTTCTAATGGCCCGTAGGACAATGAAAGTAAGTTAATAATCAAAATCTGGCTCTAAGATTTTTACAGAGTGTGATCCAGCTCTATTCTGAAAAGAGCCTCATTATGTATTTCTTATGAAGAACTGGTGGAAACTCATTGCAGCATAAACACATACATGAAGATAAGGGATCAGCCATTGGTATCAGTTCTTGGTATCCCTAGCAGAGTACTTTAGGTCTACAGGCAAGTAGGAGCAACTTGATTGGTAATGCTGATTTATATTAAATTTGTCCACATAGATATTGTCTGCTGTGCCAGCACTTGCTGGTCCACATTCTCTAAATGGGAAGGAGAAAAGATAAGCATGAACCAATGTGTGATTTTTGCAGTTAGGCCTATTTCATCTATCTTATTAACTAGGCAAAATCATGTGGAAATAAATCTGTGCTAGCAGTTAATGATCAGCCGGTTATTTGACAGCTGCAGGCAAGCCCAGTGATATAAAAATTACTGTCATTATGAACAGCATCTACTAAGAAGATTTTTTTATTAAAAATGTGAATACATTCTCTTTCAACAGCAGTATATAAAATTTGTATTTTCATGGTCTTTAATAACCAATTTTCTGCCAGAACAACCCAAAATGATATCATATGAGTTCTGTATTAAAATTTATTTGAAAAACCAAAGCACTATGTCCTGTAACAGGCATAATTAAGCTACAGTTCAAACAGTATAAGCAATGCATATGTAATATAACTAGGTATTCGTTTACAGTCTGTTCTATTTATCATATATTAGAAGACTTGCAAACAAAACTTACAGATGTGACATAATGATGTTGCAAAGTGCTAACATACTGATGCTGATTATGCTATTTTGGGATGCATGTATTTGGACTCAAGGAAATCTAATTGCAAATATATCCTCAAAAGTACACTTCTAATTTAAAGATAATACAGGACTCTGCCTTAACGATATCAGAGTAGGCCTGAAGTGAGCAAATCACAGTAGAGAGATGCACCTTCTCTCACAGAGGGAGACTTCTGTTCCACAGGGATGGGTCTTAGTTCAGATGTTTTCAGAACTATGGCAATGATGTCTGAGATCAGCTTACTTATTTCAGATACTGAAAGAAAAAACTGCTTGCTAATTTTTAAAGGTTTTCCAAAAACTCTTTAACCACATTATTGCCAAAGATAAGTGTATATGCAGTACATCTTTTAAATCTTGGGTATGTACTTGATAATGTATCAAATAGGGAGGTTAAGATCTTAAGAAAAATCTCAAGTCTTTCATAAAAGGATAAAAAAGAGGAAATATACTTCAATTTTTCATATAGCTATTAACATTTTAATGGATTTTTAATGAGGATATTTTCAAGTATTTCAAGATACAAGACTTTTCAAGTAATTATTTCAAAGATAAATTGCTCATGCCATGGTGGACTTCTACAAATACACAAAAAGTAAGCAATTACAAGTGAAAAGCAGTTGGTTAATTTCCATAACTTCTACAAGATAAAGCCCTTACATAGAGAAACCAGATATATTTAGGTAAGAATTCCCTACTGTTTGTGGCATTCATAATCATGTAAGGCAGTAGTTTGTATTTAAGTCTTGAGGCATTGTTACTGAAAGAGACAGAAAACCTGCAGACAGAATGGTTTGGCTTTAAATAATCACAACTTTTCTAATTTATGATTGACTTTCCAATCATAATTTAGTTTATTTTCATTTAAGAGTGTTTATAGCTAAAAGCTTTACAGCTACAGAACCACATTGACCCCAGTGGGGTTATATACTATAGGAAGTACCTATATAACACAGTACAAGATCATTCTTCATATAGGTAATCACTCTGGACAGGGCAATTTATTAATTTAAATAGGCTGTTAATCAATCCAAGCTAGTTTGGATATCTTTATTCAAAGTTGCTGTTTGTATTAAAGGTACAAATGATAGCAAGGACAGATTGTGAGGTAGGAATAGAAGTTGTAATGTCCAGTAGACTTCATAATTATATGCTAGCAGAGAATTGGAGCAGATGAGGTGTCCTGATTTTTGTTCTATGTTTTGGAGAACCCTTTCAAACCCTTCTCTCCCACCCTACTGGCTTGACCTTTTTTTGCTTCTGGCCATTTCTGTCATCATTTTACTCTGTCTTACTATATATCCACCTTCATTTCCAAATTTCCATGCATCCACTTTTTTTTTTTTTTTTTTTTTCTGTTGTCCTTCCCAAGACTGAATTACAATTTTTGAAACACCCATTCTGCTACAGCTCTGAGCATTGAGGCCTTCACCCTCAAGCCACTTAGGGTCTAAGAAGGTGAATTATTCAGAGCACAAGACCTGAGATAGATGGTCTGACACTTGGCAGACTGGCAAGTCATTGGAAAAAGGTCCTTAAAAATGCAATCTATCAGGTCACCTTCATTGTAGACAACAGGTTTGGGTTTTTTTTTAAACAGCAAATCAATCACATGAAAAACTGTACAGAAAAGACAGGGATTCTATAACAAGAATGTAGATTATTCCAAATATATTTCAATTATGTCTTGAACGTGAATAATTGCCTTTGGACTGGTGCTTTTTATGCAGTGTTTCTCTCTTATGTTGCAACCCACGGATGCTCAAAAAAACAAGATTTAGGCCCTAGAAAATAATATGATTAACTTATATATATTACACATGGTCTTTGATTATTAAATTCTGGACCTTGATTATTAAATTCTGGACCTTCTCTTAACCACGCTTGTTTTGTTTTGAGCCTTCAGAATCTCTCTGGTCTCCTTTCAAAGTTTTATCAGTAAGTAAAAGTCTAAAATAATACTTTATGTGAACACCTCTATTCAGGACTTTGAATCACAAAGTACCTTATTACAGGATGACAGTCCACAAATGCTACTATGAGATTTGACTGTAGCAAGAGCAGGGTAAAATGAAATTTGTTATCACAGGGAGAATGGTACACTATGATAAAATGTTAAATAGTCTATCAAAAAGAAAAAGGAAATATATGAGTAAAATTATATAAATATTTTTTAAATCTTTCAAAATACCATAGTGATCTCTTTTATCTTACAGGAACCCCATTAGCCCCAAAAGAAAAACTAGACATCCCAGTGTTATTCATGCCAGATACAATGAAAATGTATGAGGCTGTCGTGGTAATTCATGTAATGAAGGAAAATGGTGAAAACTGGCCTTATGAGGAATCTGCTGAATTAAATAAAGACTTAAAGAGGTAATTTATTCTAACAAGAAAAGAAAAAGCAGTTGAGGACACTCAATCTTATCATCATGTTCCCCTCCTGCTATTTGTGTGTAGTTCCCAAGAGCAATAAACTGTCTGATTTTGAGGGCAATAGCTATCCAACATAAGGTTTTAATGTGCTCTGCAAAGTATGCAGATTTAGGGTAAGACTTTTATCTGTATCAATACCTACCTTTTCTAACTTTAAATAAAGAAAATGTAAATTAATAGCTTCCAGTGCAGTTATGGATATTGAGCAAATGAAAGCTCTTAAATGCCTCTAATTTTTCAGTATATTGGGTTGACAATGATTCTCCTGTGGATGTGTTTATGTAATACATAAACTTTATTTCAGTGTAGACATGACATAAGAGAGAGTAGATCAGGCCAACTGTTCTCATAACTTGACAGAATCATTTTCAAAGGAAATAAACTAAGAGGAAGTAAATTATTGCTGTTCTGATTTGGTTGAATTTTATTTCATGTTTTTCTTAGATATGTTCAGCATTACAGCATACAATAAAATGGAGTCTCACCTCTCCAACAACTCTTAAGTCTAGATTACTTTGCAAAAAAAATCCTCAGCAGTCTATCATAATGACAAACTTAACTTATTTTCCAAGCAGTGTTACTGTATCAGAGAATGGGGGAATTCAGGGAATACTTTGGATCTATCCAGTTCACGGAATACCTGAAGCACTGCAGCAGAAATTAGTTCCAGGTGGGTAATGATTGAAAAAACCTCAAACAATATATAAAAGAAAATTAAATAGTCATTTTTCTCACCTGCTTGATCATGAGAATTTGCAGTACTTTTCTACATCTTACAAAAAAAAAAAGATAAAATCACATATTAAAAATAAAATCTTTTTTTTCCACCTACAAAGCAACTCTAGATCTATTATTTTGTTCTCATTATGGTTAAAAGGAGGCAGGAACAGTTGAAAATCTCAAGGCTTGTGCCCTTTAGAGTCCCACTTAAGGCTGAATTAAAGAACTGAAGGTAAAACAAATGAAAGATTGACACAAAGGCAGATTTCTGCTTGCATACCTTCTGGAGAGTTTACAGGGTACAAAATACTGGAGTAAATGTCCACTGATTCAGCTTTGAATTTCATTCCTTAAACAAAACCAGAATATAGAGTAGTGTGAATAGCAGTAACTTTTCTACTTCCTCTTTAGAAGTAAACTCACACTAAAAGATGAGTGACATTCATAGGATTTTTGTTGTTGCTTATTTTTGGGACAGTAAATGTTTAGAGGTTTGATGCACCTATTTTTAAAGGCATGATATAATACCAGAATTGTTAAACAGAAATTGTAAACAGCTTTTTAAATGTATAACCTTGATAAAACTACAGCTCAAGGCATAGGCCAGGGGCAATTTTACACCAAATTGTCTTTTCATCTTGCCTTTTGATGAGTGAATCTAATGCCTTTTGACACTAAATAGACTAAGGTACACGAATAACTTCTGGGAACCTACTTTGGTAAGGGGATTGGAATAGATGATCTCCAGAGGTCCCTTCCAGCCCCTATCATTCTGTGATTCTGTGAAAACTATAGAAATATGTATTTTTACTGTCATTAAATTAATTTGCTTAAGGACCCTTTACATGCATACAAATGCCAATGATATGGTATTAATTACAGCTTTCATCCCTTTAATTTCCACCTTAATACCTTAAGTACTGAAGCAGAATATTATCATGCAATCAACTGTTGCTAAAACTGACAGTTTTACTGAGTCTCATTAGCATTAAAACTATGCACGTAAGAATGTTTGTTGTGTTAGAGCTGTTACGTAATTCATTGGCAGACTTTGAGATAAATCTCCCTTTTATTGGGCTGTCGTTTTCATTAAGTCTAGAAGTTATGAATTGTAACAGTTAATATTCATAAATTGCTTAAGTGACATCATTTTTGTATAGTATCCAAAACTTATGTAATGCCAAATCTTAAGTAATTTAAAATTCACAAATACTTCTTTAAAACAGCAAAACTAAACTGTATAATATTTATAACTGTGTTAGTTATATTCAGTTTATATTCAGTAAATATACCAGTTTATATTCAGTAAATGTTTGTAATGTATACAAGGAGAATTGCATAATTTTTAAATACATATCTCCCTTTTTGGCCATCACTGTGTTCTGTTTGGCTAATTTTTTTTCTAAGTACTGCATCCTTCATTGAAAAATGACCTGAAAAACTAAAATAGTTGGTTGTAAGTGTATTTATGAAACAGATTCCATTGAATCGGAAGACTTGCCTTGATTCTGAAAGCCTATAGTTTTCAGTTATAAATGGACTTTTTAAAAGTCCCTGTTGTAAAGTATGAATCCGAAGCAGGTAATTTACAAGAAAACTACTTTGGTTTTATATCATTGTTTTTAATAATGATTGAAACAGTATTACCATTTCTTTCAATACAGACATATTAAAATTGCCTGGAGGCTACAAGCTGTTATGACAAAAGCCAAAGTGCTTTGCTAGTATATCCAGCAGTTCATCTTTTGTGTCATTTGCATCTTAATATACTTAAATTTTTATAAGTCACTTGGCTTAATATCTCATGAGACCATTTTAAATGACCAGTGGTCATGACCCATGTAGTGCATGTTAAGTAGATTACAACTTGACTATCTATAGAAGTGATTGCAAATAGAGAATTATCTAGAAGATTTTTTTTTTATTCATGTAGAGTCAAAGCAGTATACAGTCATTTAAATTGGAAGGGACCGCCAGAGGTCATCTGATCTAATGCCCTGCTCAAACCCATGTCTAATTAGATGACATTGCTCAGGGACTTGTCCAGTTAAATCCCACATGGACCTGATTTTTATCCATAAATATTAGCTATCCATTTAGGGAAAAGAATATGTATAATAATTTCTGGTAGTAAGATGAGCTGTGGAATAGAAAATGATGCAGACACCACACATGCCCTCAGTAATCTGAAATACTTGTTAAGCTAGTGTAATACAGACAGTGTGATTTATTTTTAAATATAAGGCCAGACATCTTGAAAAAAAGAAATATTTATTATTCCAGTAATTGTCCTTCATGGAAATGCTTAGAAGAGAGGTATAGATATTATTTAAACCCTCTTAAGCAGAAAAAGACAAAGTGAAAAAAAAGTTTGGTTATTTTTAGAGAAAGGAAATGACTTCAACTTGATGTGCAGTTATCTGTTTTCCAAAATAATGGTACTGAATCAAGCTCCAGAACTGAAAGCTGAAGCTTAATAAGCATGGTAGAGCAGTAAGGGTTTCACTGCCCTCTTTTTTAAAACACTCTATATAGTTACTTTCCAAGATATGGTTCTAAGTTATTTATCATTAATAGGCTCTTCTTTTTCATGTTCATTTCTGTAACTCTAGAAAATTCTAAATGTTGTCTTGGGGAAAATGTATTTTTATTTCAGTTCTTGCATCTAATCTTCTCCTCTTTCTGTGTTACTAATTACTGAAAGAAGTATAAAAAATAAGCATTGAAGTAAGCTTTATAAAATCTAGTGTATAAGCTAAAACACAATAACCTTGTAATGAAAAAAGATGTATTTTAGAAGCAGTAAATTAAAATCACTTACTGAATTGAAAACTTTGTCGTGCTTCAAAGAAAAACTCATGTCAGAATGCTTTTTATTCTGACAGTTTTATAAAAGCTGAACAACAGTATTCTTAAATTAAGAAATCAAAGTGTAACAGTATTATTTCATTTAGCTTTTAAATTCTTTCATTTAATTTCTTTGCTTTCAGTCTTCCTTTCTCATTGGCATATGTCAAACTATGCCATAATTTCTATTTTCAAATGAATGAACGTGAAGATACATCTCATGAATACAGAAGAGGGAGAAATTTGCAAGTGCTCTTGTGAACTAACTATATGAATAGTTTTTCATTTGATTAGCAATATTTTCTATTACTTCACCTAAACAGAATGATAGAAACTGTGGGCTGGGTAAAAACTTTCAGCTGTCTTGGTCCTTATTGTAATTCTGTCATTCTCTAAGCACATTTAGCTTTTAAGTTTAATTGTTCTTTTCAAATCAAGATGCTGATGCTTTACAAATAATGGGCTCTTGCTTTCCTGTAGCTGTGGTACGCTGTCAAGCCAGGCAGAGAGTAGAAAGAAGAGTGGAAGCACTGCTGAGTGGTGTGGTTCCTAGTGCTACTGCTATGCCTGCTGCAAGAAATTCTGCCACGGTCAATATAAATAATCCAGCCAATGTCCAAGAAGTTCAAGACACTGATGGTAAGAATAAATAACTTCTGTAATGTTATTTTAGGAACACTGCAAATAAGATAAGTGTTTCACCAAATGTAGCTCTGCCATGACAACAGGTGAGGTTTAGACAAATCCTTCTCAGTCCATATTTCTACCCTGTTGCAAATAGGGGACATTCGTATTATGGTATGTCTACCATTATAGGCAACTTTGAACCTGAACCTTTCCTGTGAGTGTTGCACACATCTCTCCTTTAAAAGAAAATAGCCTCCACAAAGACTAAAGTTAACAAATATATTTCTGTGTAAGCATTGCAAGGAAATATTTATCGGTAGGTTGTCCCTATTTGTAAGATGCATTCCCATCAGCAGGCCAGTATCTTCAGCAAAATGAACTGAGGGAGGCCTTGGTCGAAAGAAGCAATAAAGCTTTGTGAAAAGATAGATTCCACTTACTGTTAATCAGCAGAGGACACGGTGAAAATCAATTTCTTTGGAGATACACCAGTTTTTCATAGTACATCTCTCTGAAACAGAATGGCACAATATAGAAGTAATAAGAAAAGAATACTTGTTACTGCTGTATGTCTGGTATTTCTGTTAATAGAGGTGTGTTAACAGTCATACTACAACAGATTATGTGTTGTTTCATTTTACCTTCATCAATTATTGCACCTTTGAGACCTAACCAACATTTCTTTTTTTGGTTCAAGGTCATACTACTTTTTAAGATAAAAGTTATTTAAAAACTATGACACATGATATGAGACTTACTAATATGTGTTTAACATAGCGTAAGTGAAGGGAAGGGAGTGTGAGAGGCAGGAAAATTTGACTTTGTGTCTCATTCATGGCATTTAGAATCTGTCTCAGCAGAGGCTTTTCAGGAATATCATGTTACAGAAACTCTCGTATGAAAAAACCCTGAAAAACTGAAAAGCTGTAAAATGTAAATCAAGGTGCATCACATCCTTCCAATAAGAATGACTTCCATGCAAGTATGCCCTTGCCCTGCACACTGACCAATGAGGTCTCATATCAGCAATCACTGTCCAGATCTTTAAACAGATTTTTTTTTTTTTTTTTTTTTTTTTTTTTTTTTTTGTTAAATGCTTTTAAAATGGGAAGGGACCTGAAGTTGACAAGAGCTTGCACAGCATATACTTACTGATTAGTTAATTTTTGTAATTACTTAGTTAAACTTTATGTTTGCTTATATTGTGTCAAAGATAACTTATTTTCTAGGCATATTATTATTGTATAGTCTTATGTTAAAAAGTGATAGTGATCAATCTAGTAAAATAAAAACATATGAAGTTCTCAGTGTACATTCTTGCCTCTTTGGAGAACTGTAAAAATTATATTATATAACTTTATTGAGCCTTATGAAAACCATTGTGCATCAAAATACACAGTAACTTTTCTTTTTACTATAGAGTGGCAGGCTTAGCTCTTTATTGACTTCTTACATATGAGTAGGCTGTCTTAAACATACCTGAGCTATTTCCTTCCAGAATGGTGACATCTGAAATGACAAGAGTAATGTGCATTGAGCAAGTTGAGGCAGCATTTTGAAAGACTTGCAGATTCATGATGTGTAGTGCTTGTTTTATTCATAGGAATAATATTTCGTATTTACTAGCGTTGGCTTCTGCACATACTGCAAGACATTGATTTGGGACATTGCATCTTTTCAAGGAAAAAGTCTTATAATAAAATGTTTTACATCATAGGTAGTAAGATCACTTATAACTCTGGTGCTTTTGATGGTTTTCAATGACATTATAATGTCATTATTGCCAGATGAATTTGATGCCTGTTAGGAATCCAGTTTAATGGTACTATCTCAGCTTTCTGCAGTTGACCAGAAATAACATAAATAAAAGCATAAACCTCTAAGATAACAGCGTGGCAATGTGGTTTTCTTTTATTCTCCTTTAAAGCAGTGATTCATCAGAATGTATGTGTGATGTGTAGAAAGAATTTTTTTACATCCAAAGATAAATGATGATAATTATTGACAGATCATTTTTAAATGGTGACTACTGTGCTTCAGTATTTAAATTTTTTGGACAAGTATAAATTTTGGGGAAGTGAAAAATCTTCAAGCATGTCTTTTACATTAAAAGAATTCATTTTTATCCCATCCAGAAGATATAATTTGAAACAGAAAATTAAAATAAATTATTAATAAAGTGTGGACAATATAAATACTGTCTACCTAAAATGACATAGTTTGTTGTTCGTAAGTAAGCAAAGTTCCAGATATCAAATAATTAAAGCTTAATGGTTTAGACATAGCAATTATGCTATGGACATTTTAAAAAAAATAAAAATCAATTTCTTTAAATGTATATTTTTAACCCACATGTATTTTTCATCTGTTTTCTTACATATGTCTCTACAAACATTTTTTTTTCAGTTAACAAAATTTAAGACTGAAGATTCATCCAAGCAAATGTGAAATTTGTTATTTTTTTTTATTATTATTCTAATAAAACATACTCTTTTAATTTACTTTAAATATTCAATGGGAAATGCAAACATGTTTATTTTCTGTGATCTTCTGAGAAAATCACCAAACATTCACAAATTATCAGTTATAGATATCTGACTGAAATTCATAAATTTCTAAGCACAAATGTTGAGAGCATGTGTAGTACACAGCTAGAATATCTTCTGGTTGAGGAAATTCACTAATGAGTCCTGTTCTGTCCATGTGTTTGTAATGGTCCTTTGTAACCTATTCCTTTCAATTTTTTTAGTTTGTCACATAAAGCAACCATAATGGCTGAGTGTTTATCATTAACTCCCCTAATCTTTATTAATACATAGGTCTTCACACAGCCTACAGGCCAGTCTTAGCTCTTGGGTTCTTATTCCAGGAATGATTTCATGAGAGTTGGGGTTTTTTTAGGTGAATTATGCTGTCTGGATTGAGTAGGGTAGCACAGGTATGAGGGTTTTGATGTTATGTGCAAGTTTCACAGCTATGCTGACCTCTACTGAACAAATGGACAGTTGAATTGCACCTAGTGGTTAAATAACATTTTCTGGATATGTTAATCCATAATGTATGTTCATACATTATGAAAAGTGTGTCTGTACCCTTTTACTCACCATATATAAAACCAGCAATTGTATTCTATACAATTTTATAGAATCATAGAATACCAGATTGGAAGGGACCTCCAGGATCATCAGGTCCAACATTTCTTGGAAAAAGAAATTCATAGCAATCATTTGAATATACTCTATTTTCTTTAACTTGATTAAAGCAGCACTTTGAAACAGGGGAAGAACAACAACATGTCCAAACACATGGTAAAAGCTATTCCCCACCCTAGCAAGATTTCATGTTAGCCAGAGGTATGGATTCCACTAAGCCAATTTGATGTGACACTCTGGATTGGGAAGGTCACTTTTCAGAAATGAGTTCAATAAAATTGGATATGACCGAAGAAATCTAAGTCAGAAAGATGCCAGTATAGGTGGAGACAAAATATTCTTATAGACTTATCTCTCATCCAGAAAGATTTTAATTTAATTGCTGATACAATGTACCAGGTTAATATTGAAAGCAATATGAAGAGGATAATCATAATAATGACAACCCTATGTCTAACATATGTCCTATCTCTTTTGTGAGAATTATTGTGGTTTTGGATTGTCTTGAGCTGGTTTCTTCCAGCCCTACAGAAATTCAAAGGGCAAATAAATGGTACTGAATATAGGAATATTTTAAACAGCAGCTTTTTATAATTCATTGAAAAACTGAAACTCACCTTGCTGGGTAAGAACCTCATCTCAGTGCAGTTTAATACATTAGAATTTTTAGCAGCAATCAGCCAAAGTGTTTCTTCTCACTCAAAATTGTTTCAGACTTATCAAGGCTGATGAGAAAAATCTATTTTTAAAAAAGCAAAATGGTTCTAATTTTACAGCCATTTTACAAGACAGAAGTTAAAGGTGGTCAGAAAACACTTATTTTCTCTTGGAACAAGTATTTTAAACGTTATTACTAATAGTGCAAGAAAACCGCCTGTCCTGGTTTGAGTGAGAACAGAACTAATTCTGTTCGTTGATTTTACTTTTCAGCTCAGTTCTTCTAACTGCACTGTCTGAAGTTAGCAGCCTGTTTTCACTGACAGTGTCTGCTCCTAGCAGTGATAACACCCCATGTTTAGAGTTACTACCAAAGACTGGTGTGCAGACCCAGACTGCTGCTGGATCTTGTGTACCACATTGGAGGGTGCAGAAAGTGAAAGGCTGCATTTGCAGGGAGAATCAGACAGGACAGGTGACCCTAAACTGACCAGTGATGGAATCCAGCCCATATTTGTCATATTCAGTATTAAGCTGAGGGATCCAGAGGGTCTGTGTCTCCTCTCCCCCTCTCTGCCCTCTTGGACTGCTTTGCCAGCTTGTCTCATGTCCTCTTTCAGCTCCTTCCTCAGAGCATCCAAGGAGGACTATGTCCATTCTGCCTGTTTTTTTATATATTTCTAGATATTCCATTTTTATTATTAATATTTTCATTTTCATTAAAGCTGTTCTAGTTTCCTTTTCTAATCGCTAAGTCTCTCTCCTTTATTCCCTTCCTCTTCCCCTTTGGGGAGAGAGGCGTGTTAACAGAAAGCGTTTGTTATAGGTCTAAGGGTCCGCCCTGACCCTAAACCGTGACACCACCATACAGTGTATAGGCACACAGCTGATTTACAAAGTGGTGTTTGGATTCACAATATTTTAAGGTTGTATTCCTGAACGTGAAGAATTTTACATGCAACTGTGCAGTAGCATGAATTTCTAAATGCATAGTTGTTCTTATTCAGTAGGACAAATTATGTTTGTATTTTGCATATAACCTTAATGAGGAACTGTGAAGGAAATGAAATAGCTAGTGATAGGCTAAATCTATTTGTTCTTCTCATTTAGAAGGTCACATTCATACAGCAGTAAAATAATATTTTAACTGACAACTAATAAAGTTCCATGAATGAAAATGTTATTTTTCAAAATAAGGAAAATGGTTTTTTTTTCTGTCTCAGAGAAGTATACTTGACACAGTACATATTGACAGTGTTGGAAGACAAAGAGTAAAAAAGATTTCTAAAGAAAGTGTTTTTAAGAATGAATTTTGAAAAAAATTTTGAAAACAGAAAGTGACTAAATGTATACAACATAGTATGAAAAGCTAGAAAATTCTTTGAACACAAGAGTGTGATAAAGGTATAAGAGCAAAATCACTGTTATCTTCTTAACCTCATATAGGACATTTGCAATTACAGTTATTGATGTATTGTCAAAAATACCCCAGAAATATAAAACGTGTCCTGTGAGTTATATATTTCCAGTAAGCCACAAGCAATAAAGAAGAAAGCAAAAAACTAGAATGCTTCTGAGGGTGAGAGGACATCTGGAAGGGTGGAAACAATAGGAATCTGAAGAAATTTGCTTGCACTGGCAGTTGGTTTTCCAAATTACAATAATTTCTTTTAGATATTAATGTAGTACTTTAAGCATTAAAGTACATAGACACCATTGTGGTGAGCATGCCAGAAAAAACTGTGAAATGATAAAAAATATTTTCAATTTAACGTTTATGTGGGCCAGTACAAATTGAATGGTTAGGTTAAAGGGCATCTTGAGTTGTTACTGATTTCAGGGAACAGCATGCAAAATGAGGCAAATGAGTCAGGATACAATGTGAAAGAAAAAATGGCTGTGTGAATTAAGATTACATCATAAAATATGTACCTGAAGAAGCTGGTTTGATGTTGCCTGTGCTTTGGTACAGATGTGATCGTTATATGCTAGAATTGCTAGCTAAATGAAGACAACGTTAAATTAAAAAGGAGAATGTTGAAAAAGGAATAGATTGTTTTTTATAAAATGTATTTTAATGAGTTACTTTAAACCATTAATTTCCACATTAATGTCCTAATCTAAATAGAATGCCAGATCAAAGCAGGATAATGTGAGACATCTCTTTTTTTTTCTTTTTTTTTTTTTTTAAAGTTTTTGTTTCAGTTTAATTTGCCAAATAATATCAAAATAAAGAAAGTAAGAATATTAAAAGGGGAGTATGGATAGACTAAATAAAAAGGAAATTGATCTGAAAAGGACACAGCAAGAGAAAGAATATATGGAAACTAGCTGCAAGGAAGAATGCAGAAAAGTATGTGGACCAGCAGATGCTAGATACATACCATATGTTTCACATACATAGATCCAAAAACTTCCATTTTATTCACTAAATGATGCAGTGTTTTGAAGAAAGATATTCTTAGAAAAAGGGGAGGAACATGCTTTCTATTGCTTTCTTTACAGTAGAAATCTGCTTTAGCAATAGAAATTTTTTTTGAAGAAGTGTTTTGAAAGAGAAAAAAATCACAAATAGAAATGTAAGAGGCTATTTAGAAAAGAAATGTTGAAGTTGGTGGCTAGGAGAATAGGGCGATGTAGGGTGTGATGTAGGGTAAAAAAAAGATGTGACTAAGACTGGAATTTTGCAGAGCCTTGAAGATATGGATGAAAAGCTTTAATTCGATATGGAAAGAGAAATAAATTTGCAGGAAAGAGTTATAAAGTTATATACACAGTACTACAGTGAGGTTTTCCTTGAATTGCATTTAGGATCAGTGAGCATATTATCAACAAAACAAGGCCATGTTACTATCCATTTATTTCTTTGTATTTAAGGTAGTTTAGTGCCTGGCTTTTAATGAAGTATATGGTGTTTGCTGATATTTATAATGCTCTCCATACAGCATTTTTATACCTGTATGAAGAAATTTAGTGAAAGGCATATTCAACTAAAACCAGGTCTTTGCAGGTTCTTGTGCAATTTGTTTTATCTGCTACTACTACCTTGGAGTTGCAACATTTTACTGTGAGAAATAGATATTTACTTCTCAGATGAGATAAATTTCTTACTACCCAGGTGATAATGTCTACTTAAATGTTAGGATGTTCTTGACCACCAGGCTTCCTTTCCTTGTTTTTGTTTTTTTTTTCACTTTTATTAATCTTATAATTCACTTTTGCTATTCACTTGAAAACAGTATTAAACCAATTTAATCTACTGTATAGTAATGTATTCTATCTGCTGCGGCTTTTGCTGGTAAAGAGTAACTGCATACTTAATGTTCATTCTGCAATACCTACTGAGCTCCAGCAGTGTCTATGAAGACTCCTGGAAGACAGTGGAGAAGCAGGAAAAGGAGAAATGTCAGATGGGAGATGAATTGGGCTGTAAAGAAAGATATTTCATAAGGTTTGGAAGGTCAGCATTAGACGTCTGGTAGAAATAAATAGTTAAGGTCTGGTCCTGTAGTTTCTATTTTTCCAGTTTGGAGACTATTAGATCAAGAGGAAGAGAAATCTTTGTTGGATGTCAGGGCCATAATGGATATTTGACCTTGAAGAACTACCAGAACCAGCAAAAAAAGATCAGTGAGAGAGTGAAATATATTTACATTCAGCACCAAATAAAATAATTATCCAGCTTTTGAAAAACATTAAACTGTAAGTTCATGAATGGCTGGGCTTTCATTCTGTGTTTGTATTCTGTGATTGTGCTGACCTCCTTTATTAAGTGACTGCAAGTAAGATTGCAGCCTGCTGAATGAGAGGTGAGGAAGGCCTATTGAGTGAATTCACTTGCATCTCTGTTTTATTGCATCTATTCAAGGAAAAGCTTCTGTAATGAGAACAAGGATTTTTGTAATCTGGATCACTTTCTGTCACAGCTTTAATCTCCTCCTAGCTCATTGGAAGTGGGAGATAGTGTGAAAGTCCCTTAGAAAGTTCCTCTCTCTTGCCAGTTTTGTGTCACCAAGTCCATTACAGGTTAAACATTACTTGCAGAGTGCTCAGGTAGCAAAGATCTCCTTTAGGTACCCACAAGAGACTAGAGCCTCACAAGCCAGTGTCCATTAGATTTTTATCATCAGAAAACACAGTGTTTAATAAGCTGGTCTTCAGTGATGTCAAACACTTACTTTTCAAAAATAGGAGGGAGGTACAAAAACCTTCTCTAATGACAGTGTGAAACTCTTTTTCAGGTCAGGTATATCCGGTGGGCTTTTCACAGTATCTCCTATAGACATTAGGCCTATCAATGATTTTGTAATTAAGTTTTGAAGCCTGCATACAGCTTCTTTGCCACTAAAAAGTAATTTAAATTCCTGAAGTTTTTATTATGTGAACATGTTCGGCTTATCTTTTTATTTTAGAGGTATGACATCTATTAATTAATTTTATAGTAAATCCTAGTAGTCAAAAAAGTTGACATTTGCCCATTTGAGTGTAAAATCCTTGGAGTTTCCACACTGTCATTCTTAAGAGTCAGAAAATAAATTAGAAAACCACAGTGGTCTATTTCCTTTCATCTTCTTAGAGACTGTTTGGAAAAAACCTCCACAAATCCTAAACACTTTAATTCTAGAGCTTTTAAGAAGTAGACTTATTAGCACTTGAAAACATACTATAGAAGCTTATAAAAGAAGCTCAGAAACCTTATTGTTTTTTAAACATAGTTGCTTCAGTAATTCTGCACACAGAAATGTTGCCTAAATGCATACTACCTTTTGGAAGTCCTTATTTACACAAAGGAAAGCACTTAAGGACTGAGATTAATTGCCTCTCAGAACAAGAAAAGTTTAACAATGTAAAAAAATTTGTTCAGAATAATTACCTTGAAAACATATTCCTACTCCTTCTCTTACTTAAATAAAGCATAATATTCTTCAGGAAGTTAGAGTAAGCGCTATTTTTTTTAAAACTGGAATTTCTATTCCCTAGTTGTATCCAGCTATATATAAATAACGTGCCTATATCTTCCCAGTGTTTGGATTGATAAATATCTTTATGTTGAATCAGACATGATTAAAACTTCCTGCTGCTCACCATTTACAGAACAGAGGTGGATTAATTGGGGTATACTTTATAGCTACATGTGTATATTCATTTACATAAAGTAAGAATTTTTCCCTGTACTAAATGGTGATTTTAAAAAAAGACAACTATTAAATGACAGCATACAAAAAGCTGGGTTAAGGGGTCAAGGCATATTTGAATAGTATGCTATATTATATTTGGCATTACTTTAAAGAAAATGTTAATTCTGCCTCCACTGATTTGTTTATTTCACAATTTTAATTGAAAATGGAAATTCTAAGAGTTATGAGAAATCTGAACATTTGACCACAAATATCTAGCAAGGTTTCAAAACTTTTGTCTCTAGCTGCTGCCAGTTTGTTTAGGCAGCATGTGTATTATGGAATTGTCTAGAATCAAAAATTAACATATTCACAGAGGCCTCCCATAGTGTGATAATATAGTAGTCTTCAGGGAAGCTGTGAAGAAAATCTAATTACGTTTTTCTTTTTTGAACAATCCTAAACTAGATAGGCAGTGTAGATCAAAACCAGCTAAGGGACCAGCATAATGAAGCTTTCAAATATTGGCACTTAGAAATGCATGTTTTTTCCTTAGGTGTTGTAAATATTAAAATATTTAAACTAAATACTTAATATAAGCATAGAACAGGTTACAAAACAGCCTGAAGCAGAAAAAAAATATAAATATTTAATTGCTTCTTACTAAACAGTACTATATACATATGTCAAAGGAAACTCAAATGTCTTTGGGCACTAAAAGCAGCACACAATTCAGAACATTTTCTTCCTAACATCTGAACTATAAAATAAGTTTTTCCCAAATAGCATTGTGTGCTATGAGTGCTGAAAGAAACATCTGCTCAACAGCTGCAATTTTATTACTGTGGAATATTCTAAATTATGTAATCTTTTCTCTCCATAATAATTTTAATGATGAGTAAATTAATTTTTATGTCTGAATCTTCATGTTTTGGCATTTGTCTAGGGTGACTACTACAAGCTTTGGGCTTTGTTGGAACCTGAATGCATGGCATGAACATATTTTCCAAATAGAGAAACAACAAAGTGTGGTACCATGTAGGATGATCCTAGCAATTTTCTGAACTGTAGGAAAAATCTTCATGTTAAATTTAGTTATAGTATTTATTGTAATAAAGTGTATTTATAATAGATGTATTAATACATGGAAATTCTGTATATTCGGTACTCAGTGTGTATCTACTATGTCTGATAATCCCATATGTTGGTAACAATATTTTGCATACATCTGTGTAATTCTTTGATCTAACATAAATTGTACAGACATCTGTGTAAAGGATCCACTGTAAAGAGTCAGAAATATTTCATTATAAGCTGAGGGGTTTTTTTTAGGGTTAATCTGTATATTACAAAAATATTAGCAACAAAAATGCAAGCTTCTTGTCAGCTAATGAAGTAGGAAAAAGGAATTTGTACATTTCAGAAAAGGAGAAAGAACTGCAAGCACAGGAAGGTGTCTCCATACTCACTTAAATTTGTGTAACAGTACAGATTGGCAAAACCCAAGTAAGCTTTTGTTCAACTATCTCACAGTACATTGTCTCTTAGACTTTATGTATAAAGAAATATGTAGTATCTATTTCAGAATTCCAAGTTGGAAGGCCCTGGGAATTAGATTTGCAGCTGACTGTCACACTATAGCCAACATACATATAAAAGGGTTACATACACAGCAGTTTTTCACAGCACATTGTACTAATCCATGCAAATTCAAAAAATGCCTTGAGATATGTGGTCATAGTGAAATAAAATCTCCTGTAGGAATTAGTGGTTGTGTTAAAAGACTTTTCCTTCATAAAATGTGTAAATCTTCTAAATAGTTTAGCAGCTTGAGATTCTTTTCCTCATAGAAACATTACCTTCTGTGCACAAATTGTTGTTCTATACCAAATATCAGAGTTTTCTTCATTACTGCTGGACGAGACTTTTGATTCAAGAAGATCAGCTGTTTATTCCTTTATTTATTTATTCCTACTATTTGGCCTTTTCATAGATTCTATAGGGAATAAGAGAAGATTCTGCTAGTGACACCTTCACTATTGTCCTGAATTCTGTTTCTCAGGCTTGCAGGCATCAGTGGCACTGATGTGCTTAATGACTTTTTTGGGTTTTTTTTTTTTGAGATTTTCTTAATGTTGTTACTCAAAAATAGTACTTCATTCTTGCAGTTTTCATTTGGATAATGAACGAGAAATATCTCACCATAATACAAAAGTGGTAGCCAGAACAATATTGCTATTACTGTTCACATCTCCTAAGTAAGCTTTCCAGCTTCTGTTTTGCCAGAAGCTTTATAACCTGTCATATGAAACTGGAAGACTTTGCTATGCAGTCAGAAGCAAATCACTCAAGTGTTGGATAATTGCTAGTTGTACTCATTTGTCATTTTTAGTAACAAATGAAAGAATTGTAACTTCTAGCTAGTAAACTGTGTGACATTAGACTGAACATAGACTGATCTTTTTCTTTTGTATCATTTAGGTTTCTCTACAACAGTGGAATTTCTGTATGAATTGCAGTATCAATCTAATGAATTTAAATCTCAGCTTGAATCTTTGGTTGATATGGATCTTGTTCACAGAAAATGGGATACAGAATCTGGAATTGTAAAACTGATCTTTAATACAGTATTTGCACCCAACAAACCAATGAGGTAAGCTCCTGCTCCTTATTACCAGCAGACCATGCAATAATATACTGTCTGGTTACTCTTAGCTATGTAAGTACCTCCCAGTATCTTTTCCTCGTTTTGTTTTCACTTCTGAGATCTATTATTTTAGATTTTCTCACTTGCAGCTTCTCGGTATAATATCTTTGATATTAAAACTGACTGTTTTTCTTTTTAACACCAGTGAGATGGTTCTGTTGAGTTACTGCCTTAGTCTCTGTGTGAATCAATTTCCTTCTAGAGTATTGAAAGACTTCCAATGAAAATTAGTTCTTTTCAAAATTCATTAAAAGGATACAGACAGGATGGTCTATCATTCTTGAAAAAACTTTTCCTAGATGGTATGTGTTCATACTCTTTGGCTGGATGAGATGGTTGCATTTAGAATTAGTCTCTAGTGCCCTGGTAACAACAGTCCATCAGAAGGTATCATCCTCTTTTATAACTGTAATGTGAAAAAATGATGGATTTGTTTTGATTTACATTAGTACTTCCCACCTCTTAAAAAAAACCCCAACAAACTGTGAAAGGGAGATCCTGTCAGAGAGAGGAATTGTGACTTACTTTTTTCATGCAGTCAAATGTGTGTGGAGAGAAGATTGGAAAGAAGCTTCAGCAACATGTAGGCACACAGTAAATTCAGAAGCTCAACTTTACAAGAAAGATCAGGGAGCAGTCACTAACAAGTATTATGGGTTTCATGAACAGAGAGTATTTGCAGGATGTAGGAGGGAACTCTTACTTGCAGTAGTCCAGAGGATTACTGAAATAAACAAAGAGCAAACCTTTAGGAAAGACTATCCATCCACCCCATGCAGTGTCACTGTGTCAGAGGGGAGGTTAATTTAGAAACCCTGTTTATTTCTACTCTGTCCATTTAATTGGTTTTTTTAATTATTTATTTTATTTTATTTTTTTTGTTTTGTTTTTGTTGTTTTTATCTTTGTGTTACTTGAGACTTATCAGGCTTCATGTATAGGACTCAATGACTGCAATTAGTATTTTTATCTTCAGAATCTACAGCACCAACTCTCTTCTTAGAGGGGCTGAAGACCTCAGAGTCTGGAAATTTTCTTAAGTAAATAAACCTTTATCAGATCTATTTGAATCTAATATGAAATGCTAACATACTCTGGACAAAGTTCTTGTCTAACACTTAGTAAATAAGGAATAATGAGTAAAATAAATTGAGTTAAATACGTTTAACTCCACAGAGAATAAGCAGAACAATCAAATCTTGTGGCTGTGCCAGTAATTTTACTTTCATATTATGTCCTTTCTTGTACTTTGCTGTAAATATCAAGTTCTATTTAGTCTACATTCCAGTCTAAGCACAACTTATACGTACTGTGCCATGAAAAATTACAGACGTGTTAGAATTTAAAGCTATCTGTATTTTCATTTTATTGTGGTGTAGTTCTACACACTTGAGGCTTAATTTGGACATTAATTTACTCAGTTCATGTTTTATAATGTTGTTATATATATTGAATTTTTTTAACTGAAATTTTAAGGAACAAAGCAACTCTCGTAGTACGGTGCACTACAGGAGGTGTTTGGAAGTTTCCGATGCTGTTCATTGCTACAGAGCCAGAAGTGGATGATGTCATCAACATTGAAGCAGTTGGCTTGAATAAGGAATCTGTAGTTGGCTTTAAGCTTACAAGCCAGACAAGGTAAAAAAACTTATGATAAAGTGTTTATTCAGTTTTCTGAATCTAGAACTCACACTCAAACGTGTTGGATAGGGTAGATTTGTGCAACAGAAACATAACTGTGTTGCAGTTATTTCATCATTAATTTCAAGTATTGCATTGTGTGGGTAACAAATGTGATTTTGAAGCTGTACTGTAGAAAATAGAAGTATTCTATATCTAGGCTGTAGTATCTCAGTAGAAAAGTTCTGGACTAGATCCAAATGTTTTTGTTATGACTTTAAAGTTTTGCTCTGGATTGCTTGTGTGTGTTAAAATGTATAATACAATGTAAAGAAAGGTGTATTGTGATACTAAAGTCTCAATATTAGAGCCTTAATGTTCTTACTAATCAATAGTTTTTCTTTGGCATTTATACTTACATCAAGTTAAAAAAAAATTCCTCTGCCTTGTGCTTTAAAAGTTTTTAAATGTGCCATTCCTTTTAAAGTATTTCTGGTTTATTATGTAAGCATGTTATGAATTCATCTCTGCCCTTTCACTAGATAAAGTAATGGTGTCATTTTTCTGTATTTTATTTCGTTACTCTCTTTTTTTAAAAGTCCTGCAGAAGTCTTTGTTAATACAATTTTTACATACTATCCATTATTTTCTCAGTTTCATAATGTTATATCAAGTCCATAGTATTATTTGTATACAGCAGGAAGTTGAGGAATAAGCTGTATGGTACTGATAAGTTTTAAAGTAGTAAACAGTGAACCTGAAATAATCATGATATTTACAATTAGTTTATGTGAATTTTTAAGTTTCTTTTTTCTTTAAAATTAAGTATTTTTACTATATATCTAGAAAGTGTACTGGATATGGTGATTGACAGTTAACTTTCATTGTGGATATGCATTTGTGGCAGCCTCAGCAGGAAGTGTTCTTGGTTCCAACTGATCTTTTTTTAGGATCTTATTTCCAAAAGCTGTGCCTCTAAGATGGACAGTTGTTCCAGCTTTTAGATAGCTGTCAGTGATGATAATTATTGAGGACTCTGAAAAAGGCTTGTATCACTGTGTTCAAGTTAACAGCTTCAATAGCATGGGCTGTTTCAGGAACAAAATTGAAGCAATTGCTCTGGCAATACTGTAATCTCCTGGTAGGTGTTTGATAGTAGTGAAGAGACCTAATGTTCTCCAGAAAGGTATTATAAAACCTGAATCACTGTAGTTATATAAAGAAGAAGCCATGATGAAAGACATACTCTCTTTTTCCCTTAAACAAATTCCAACTTTATTTTACATAACAAGGGCTCCCTCCATGCATTTAAAATACGAAATGTAATGCTTGCATGTACTGAGTAAGCTCCGTGTTGTAAACAGTGCCAACAACTGCTCTGTAAGTTTTATACTGTTTTAACTCATCTTTGATTTGCTCAGGAGATTTTGCTGGTGGAGGTTTTGTTATAGAAATAGAACAGTCAGCCAGCCAACATTTAGCATACTGAATCTGCCGTTTAAAAGCAATTACACAAGAAACCCTTATATCACAGATGTAATTTAATGCTTGAATAACCCAAATGACTTAGATTAAAAATAATGCTATAAAATATTAAAATATTGTTTTAAAGTTTCAATTGGGATATGGAGTGTCATTCTAGAGACCTTCCCTTAAACAATGATCAGCCCTTTGGAGTTTTTAAATAAACAATTAGCAGCACAATCCCGTAGAGATTCAGTTCTGGTACTTAGAGAGATGGGTGGGTTTCTTTTCATCCTGCATACAGATACTTTCTCTTTTCCTTTCTTATGCTGAATAGTACCTCAAGGCACTGCTACTTTGATAGTAACTGTAAGACATGGAAGAAATGTATTTACATGTAACCTGCTAGGAAGGAACTCTGCAGCTGTGTCTTCTGACTCTGCTACTTGCAGGACAAAGCAGTTGCATGGCATCACTGAGACCTGTACATCTTTTTGGGCTATCAGGGTGCAGAGTGATGCAACAAAAAAATATTTACCACAGGCCCTCAAAAAAGTTTAGTATCTTATTAAGGTCAGATTAAGATTCAATTAAAACTGAATGAAGATCTTCAGTGATCCATAAAACACCTTTGGTAAACACAAGAAAGCTATGGTTTTAGCTTTCTTTTCCTTTACAGCTACTGCAACTCCAATGTGGGCTTCTCCCTTTAATTCCAACCCTCCACAGAAAAATCCTTAATATGTATGAAATATTTCAGAATGAACTAATGATTTTTCAGCTTACCCATAACTACATTTGATGTAGTTGCCTCAGGAATGATGAACAGTTACAAATGGGATGTAGTTGCTATGCATTTCACAAAGAGCTGCAATAATGAAAGCTCTGAGTCCAGGCAAGTATGTAATGTACTCTCTTTTAATACATTTAAAATTGATGCACACATGTCCCCAGTGAGAAGCAGCCCAATATCTGCTTCAATAAATAATGAAAGACACTGAGAATACAGCCAAACAAGACAATGAGAATACAGCCAAAGAGTTTTGTTGTATGAGGAAAACGCAAATATTTTTTTTAAAACTGTCTGCATCTAGGACAGATATATGAGTAGTCCAGAATTTTACTTTCAGCTTTAAAAATTTGAAAGGTATGTATTGTTGAATGGTTTCTTGTAATGGCATTAAGATTAGTTAGAGTAGAATTAGCAGATTTCACTTGTCAAGTAAGAAAAATCTGCCTCTTTTAAACATTCACAAAGTGACCTTATTCGGTTTTGTCATAAATTTAGGTTTAATTCATCACCAGCTGAAATCATGGTCAATATTTCCACTGAGGTAATCGGCTTTGGTACAAGTTTCTAATGTTTTTGTTAACATCAGTGTTTGTTTTAACACCAAATACATTATTGAATGCCAATGGTTTACAGAATGACCAAAAAGAATAGATAGAATATTATCCTTGGATATAAAAATTACAGAAGCTTGAATGATATCCATTTCAAATTATTGGTCCATTATTTTATGATGATGTTTGTAATTGAAACAAAGAATAAAATTCTGAAAGTAATTAAAGAAATTGCTTAAAAAAGCCTAGGCCTTTCTATATTTGTTTTACTGAAAATATCATCTTAATCTATTTTCAATCAATTACATTTTGGGATCATTTGTGTTAATATAGAACTGTTTTTTGAGATAATTTACTGCTATATATTCCAGTGCAGAGGTTTTTTTGACAGTTGGATTTATTTCTTCACGTTAAAATGCTGATATCCAGCTACAGCAGAATGTTACCTTATTTGTTTTCCAGTGCAATTACTTCAGTAGCCAACATGAAGTGTGGATAGATACACATGAACACTATGTACACTTGGAAATTTTTTGTTAACTACATTACTTTCAAATGTTTAGTCAAGAGGGTGGATAATTCTCTCCCTTTTGTTCTATCTATTTATTTCTCATACACTGAACCTCCTTTCACCAATATAATTCTAGTTTTCCATGTACCTGTTAGTGATTGCTTTAATCACATATTGCTTCCCATATACAGTAAAATTTTATCCATCCTTCCATCAAAACCTCTCATTTCAGTCCTGTGTTTATCACAAACAGGATATTTGTTACATTGAGGAAACTTCTCAGATAAACTCAAGCTATGCCTCAGAAAAAGATACTTAGCACCTGCTATCACAAATTCAAACAGCATGGAATCAATATGGGCTCCATGGATTGGTATCTGCAAAATCCAAGGCTTCACCAGGTTATGGAGACAGAGCTAGACTAGAGAATGAAAACAGGTTAACTGGGAGATGAAAGACAAAATTAGGCTTTAATATGGCTGCATGTGCACTCTTAGTTATCTTAACCTACTGTATTTTGTGTATTTTGTACCTAGTGTATTTTGTATACCTAGTATATTTGTATTTGTATACTTAGTGTATTTTGTACACCACTGTGGATATTTTCCTTATTTCTTTTATGCACGTTTCCTAGTGCATAGAATAAATGTTCAATTACAAGCATTTCTTGATCACACAAAATTAATTTTAATGCTGTCTTGCAGAATATCAAGCAACCCATTTTATTTCTGTATCCTCCCTAATTGTGAAGGAGGAAAACAAATAATGTTTACAGTTACAACTTTGAGAAATATTTCTATTTTTCTGTAATTACTGATGCATTTCATTAGAATTACCATGAGCTGGAATTATGTATGCTGCAAGAAAATGCCTTCATTAAGTTCTCAGCACATGCACCCTCTCCCTCACCCTCTCTCACACGCTGCTGTGCATGTTACAGGCTTCGATTCCTAAAGCAATCTCTTTGTTACTAGTTCTGCAAAATTTTACCATTACTCTAAAGATGTAATGCTTTATCTTAGCATCTCCCACATAGTGACAGCTCCAAAGAAGAAATGTTGACTGAGCTTCATTTTTCTGTATTCGGAATGGAGAGTAGTTGAAAATATTAATAATAATGTACATGCTGCAGAACTTCCAAAAAGTTATAATCATCCTTCCTAATAATACAATACCTGACATGTCACACATTTAGGCAGGAGCTGCATTTAACCACATCACCTGTACTGCTTTTAGCAGGAAAAAGTTTACCAATCTGCAATTATAGTAGCCCTGGGTAGAACAGGAATGAGACAGAAATCTTAACATTTTGTGAAGATAAAGACCCTAGCTCCTGCTTTGGGTTTACAACATGTCTGCAACAAAACTGATGTTACAGTTGGTAAAGTATTCCCTGACAGTCATGTGTCATGTAGTGTTATTTTTTGAAAGTCCTGCAATTCTAAAGCAGTCTTTTTAAAGCTAGAGACTGATAATTACAGTTAATTTTTTCCTTATGTCCAGAGTCAAAGATTTAGACTGGTCAATTAAACCAGAGTTTGTTTTGATATGAAACATAATCAATTCTGATAATTAATGAGGATTTCCAAACTTCTTTTTTTTCTATTATATTTTTTGGTTGAAATCATCTAAATCATGCCAACTGTCAGTAATAATTTTAGAGAATTTGACAACTGAATGCAGTTAATAAATCTAAAGAACTTCATTACCTAATAACTAAATGTCTTGTGTCATTGAACAGAAGTTAATTACAAATTTCAAGAGGTAAGTTTTGTTATGATTAACTAGTTTTGGAAGCATATTTCAACATTTTCAAACTGTATTCCTTATTTGCTTAAGAAGTTATAAACTATTTATAGATTAAGACATTTTGTTATTCTTTTATTGAAAAAACCCACATTTGATCAGAAGTGCTATGTACTTTTTTTATGTATAGTTTGCGAGGTGGTGAATTTGTAAAGGAATACATTTCTCAGGAATAATTTATTGTTTCAAAAGTTTGAAGAAGAGAAAACATTAAAGCTATTTTGTGCCTTAATTTAATAAAGGCTTATGTTTTCAGATTTGCTGGGTATTTGATAATTTTTGCAGTAAAATCTTTATGGAAATATACATTTTAAGATTTTCTTTAACTGAAGACATAATATGTTATTCTTTTTCTTTGCTAATTTGAAACTTATCTAACATGAGAACTGTGAAAAGCACAGACTGCTACTTAAGATCAAGATTATAGGAGTAATTATAAATATGTCTATTAAATACTAGCTCAACTTCCACTTTTCCTGGCTGCCATGTTTTTGTTGTCCAATTATTATTTAAATTCAAATTAATGTTTACTCTTGTTTGTGATTTGAGTAAGGGCAGAGTTCATATTGTCTGATAGCAATATCGAACCATTATGGCAGGACCTACAGAACATGCAGATGGGAAGACACATTTGCTTTCTCTGGTTTATATGACCTCTGCCTTTGTATTTACTAATTCATTTGTGCTTGGTTTGTATGTGTTTTCAAAACCCTACACATCATTGAACTTTATCAAGTATATTAGTATCTGCCACCCTTGAGATAAACAAAAACCTTCTTGAAAAAAATCAATGTCCTTCATGGCCGAGAAATGACATGCCAAACATTGACTCCAGAGTTGTTTACCCAAAACAGTAATCAAAAAGGAGGAATTAATTTTTAATCATTTTAAACCACATAATTATTAATTTTTAATTATGCACTAAACATACAGACACTGAAAACTATAATGTTTGAAATTCAGGTGCTATTCTGGGATTTTTGTTTCCAGCTTTCTCTGTACTATAGAAGATGAGAATGAAGAAACCATTTACTTATGCTAATGAGATAGCCAGGATTCTGGATCATCTCCCTAGCGTGAACATCAGTGAAAACACTGCTTGTTTTTTCTTGTGAAGTCATCTTTGAATATATTTTTTAAACAAAAAATAAGGATTTATCTGCACTACAGGCATAGTGAAAGGTTCCTGTATGTGAGTAAGTTTTTTATTGCAGTGTTAGCCATATCTTCATGAGAGTCCCTGCTGACCTATCACATCATGGTTATATGTTTAATTTACCAGAATTTCTATTTTCCTTATTTGGACATAGATCCCACTTTGAGGAACATTTTGTATCCAGTAGCTGACTTAACTCTTCCGTTTAAAACAGCCAGGCTTTGGGGAGGAGAGGGGAGGGCAGGGAAATAGGATGTGTTCATGTAAGTATGTATGTGTATATGTGTGTATATATATATGTTTTACTCAACACAGAAAATAATATAGCTGCCTCTAGAACATTATGCCAATTCTGTTAAGAAGCTTGCAGATTTTCTTTAAAGCGTTTTTATTAGCTTTTTTCCAGTTTTTCTTGATGAAAATAAAAAACTGACAAGATTGATACAATAAGATTTTTTTTTTCTTTGACTTGTCAAATATCTTGTGTGCACAATTATAGATCGGTTTTGTGACCATTTAATTTTAAATTGTCTGGTCCTCTCACCAGGACTAAAAGCTATAGCTTCTTCTGTGTGTTTTCTAACTGTTTGGAGGAATCGCTTATGGTCTCTGAAAATACTACTGCTGCATCACACCCTGCTAAAATGCAATTTCTGCAGAAGTCCTCATTTTCTTTTATCTTCTGTGCATGCAGCCTGACCCATCTCCCCTAGCATTTTGTCATTGTACCTGTAGTCTAAGTCACACTTTTGTATGTCTTACAAAGATAAAAAGTGCTTATTACGAGTCATCATCCCTAACTGCTTACCAGAAAACAGACTGAACACAAGATATAAACAAAGTGCTGCCTTAAAACATTTCTATCTCTAGTCTATAGAGCAATGATGCTGGAAATGAAAACCTGTGTTCAGCTCTATTTCCAGAACCAGGGTCTGACTATTAATCTCAGACATTTTTAATGAGTGCTCCATTCTGCTACTCAGTTGAAGAGACATTACTTCTTTCTCATCCCGTGCCTGCCCTTTCCGTGTAGTAAGGATGCTCTCAGCATTCACAGCTGAGCAGTCTTTGTGGGAAATGCAGAAATGAACATTGAAGACTTAGATGGTACGTAGATGGGAACTCAGGCTGTAGCAGGATTAGTGCTTATGGCCTAGGGCTATGAACTCAGCTGCACAACTTTATGCACCATGAAAAGAGACTGTCAACATAAGTTTGATGTCACGAGACTTGAAATGTAGTTTCAGACATTCAGTAGTTCTGCCCTAAAGGAAAAGCTAGGCGAAATCTGCTAATATACCCAATCCAATGGCACTGCTAAATACCAGTTGGTTTGGGTTTTTTGAGTAGGCAGAAGCTTTTTGGTTTCTGTTTTCTGCTCTTGCACTATATGTATCTTTGACCTTTTTTAAATGAGATTATTTTGAATTTAGGAAAACATTTTGTGAGAACATATTGCTATTCCCTGACAGAGCTATTTTTAAACAAGATGACATAGACCCACGGAATAGCGCTTGCCCAGGAAATGTGGGACATTCCCGCAGAGACACGAATTGTCATAAAATATTAAATTTCACTTCTTTGTGAGTAATTTTTTCTTTGAAAAGCAGTGTTATTTCTGGTGTGACAATCCATGAATAAACAGATTTTAACAGCTTTTCTTTAAGATGCTGTTAGTTTTTCATTCTTCAAGTTTTATTGACTGAAAATGTGTTCCCTTTAAACAGGCATGATACTTGCCCTGCTGTACTGTATCTGAGTGTTGTGGATGATTTTTTGACCATGCTGTTGTATTTGTAGTTTCAATTTCTTTTGTTCTGTTTCTGTCCAGATAATGATATAGAATTGTCCTCAGCAACACATACAAAGACTAAAAGGAAAATGCGTGACTGCATATACAAAAATGCATATTCTTTTCATGCTGAAAAAGATTATGTCAAGGAGTCCTTGAGGAACTGTGATAGACAGGCTTCAGTTTGGGATTGGCCTAAAATTGTTTTGTAGTCCTCAGCCACTTACCAGGAATAAGACATTTTCTTTGGGTGAAACAGTACTGTCATGAAACTAGCAATAAGACAAGGTCTGCTGTTCCTGTGACAGAAATTCTTTGAGATAAGAGACATAAAATAGTATCAATAGAGCAACCTAATTATTATTGCAGTATCTTAAAGTGTTTAGTTTATGAGATAGGAAAAGTGTGAAAAACACTTCTAGAAAATCATTATTTTCCATAGCTTCATTTCAAGGCTTTCAGAACTCCCTCCCAATCTAGTGACACTTTACAAGATTGCAAATTCAGTTCTAGTCATAAAAATTAATAAAATGGATGGCTTGTCAGTTTAATTTGATTAGGGATTAAAAAAGTGAGGGACTTTAAATAGGAGAAGTGAATTTTCACTCTTACATGGAATTTATTTCTATCGCTATTATACATTTAGAGGTCAGTGGCAAATGCTATCAGTATTCTGGAGTTATTATATTTATAATAACATGTAAGTATGTTTGAAATGGAAGAACAGGATGCAAGTCCTGTGTATGAAGATTATAATTATTTGTAAATAAATGTAAATAATTACTACAGAATATTTATTCTGTAAGTAATAATGTTATTAACACACTATATGAATTCTATATGGGCTGCCAAGTTTCCTGAGTCATGTCACATGGTGGCCTAAATGCTAGCTTGTAGATTAATTATATTAAGATACCAGAAAAGGCACAATAGCCTCCTGTGCTTTTCCGTAGGTACCCAGAGCTATTCACTGCGCACTTCCTGGCAGGCAGTGATCCTGAGTTCCTTGTGTTGCCACAAGCTGGAGAACTTCTTCCAGAAGGCACTGTGGGAACCCATATAACAGTGGGATTCAAGCCAAGAATGTATGGCAAGAAGCATAGAGCAACACTTGTAATTCAGGTAAGCCTTCCTGAATGCAATATGCAAATACAACTTCAGGAGTGGAAGGAAAAAAAGAAATTCTTTGCAAAACAGCAGCACTTAAACACACAAATTCACGGCCTGTGATTATTTTACTAATCTTCACAATGGACAAGAATAAAATTAAATTTTGAAAGCTAACTCATGACAAGCTGGAAAAAACATATATATTTTGATTTCTGTATTACCTCTTTGCCATTAGCACCAGAAACAGATACTTGTCTTTATAGACAACATGACAGAATGACTTTTCACTCAGAATCAAAATAGTCATGTTAAGAACTAGTGGAGAGTATAGGAGTAATTGAATATGTGAGGCCTAGGTTGTTAATTTTGCTTGCATTATACCTTCTAGAATGAAAGACACTAGAAGCTAGTTACTAAACTGCAGAAGATAGAATTTCAGAACACAAATCCATGAATAACTTTTAAAAAAGATTTTGTAGTCAAGTAGCTTCTGTAAGTCTGAAGGTCAGGAAAGATTTGAAGACATTCCTTCAGCAGTAAAAATGTTCTTATTACTACAGGAATTAACTTTTTTGTTTTAAGTCATTCTTTAAAAAGAAACTGTCAAAAACATACAATAGCAGCAAACATTGGAAACTCATTACAAATTGTGCGTTTTTTTGAAGCAGCAATATTGATTTAGAATATAAGATGGTCAAAACAAAGTTGATAAAAAAGATGCATGGCAAATGACTACAGTGTTTTATCTCTCCGAGTGACAACTTGTACAACAGCAAATAAGAAATTCAAATCTTGGAAAAACAAGAAGTCCCTTTAATCCCTTCTACTTGTTTTCTTTTACTGTATTCATTCATTTTACTGGTTAATTTAGTCTTTTTATATAAGCAGCAGTGATGCTTATCTCTATTCCTTTTGATAAAGAAAATAAGTGACTGAATTTATTCTGTAGTCTTTTGTATTTTCATAATGCTAGATGACACCTCTACAGAGCTCAGAAATTGCTAATGTAATTCTTGAACTGAACTCCTATTTTAAGGCACGACACATGTGAGTGTACTAGCCACGTTTGTCTTTGGCTTAAGTTGCATCACTAACAAAGAGCTTTAACATAACAAATTTGTCTGGAAGGGATAAACAAGATGATCAAAGATTATTATTAGCTTTTTTAAGAACTCAGTTATTCAAAATTTGTCTTTAGGAATTTATCAGTGCAGATGGGCTTTGAGTAATTGTAGTTTTAACCTACACCTACTCACAGCTTGGTCTCTGGTTATGATCTAAGCAGATGGCTCTTCACATCTCCACCTTTGACAGTGTGTGTGAGTGTAGGAATTCACTCATACATATTACATATACATATCAGATCACATCTTGTCCTGTCTGTTCCTGTATATTCAAAAACACACTGAGGATTCTTAATGCTCATAGGCAAAGTTTTGACCAATATTACACCACCAGTGTGTTAGAGATATTTCTAATGTTCTTACTCTAGTTGCGGTATTGTTTCAGCAATGTTTTGATGAGGCTTGTGTTCTCTTTGCTTTTCTTGATAGTCCATTTGTGTACACCAGACATTCCCCTTTCCTCTCCACACAAGCTTTCATTCCTGTATTGCTAATGTAAGCCAGAGCACCTGCAACTGTGTGCAATTTTGCTGCTGTGCTATCAACATCAAACTGAAAGAAGACTTGATGTCACATGTTGAATACAAGATACTAATTTCTGCCTTTTCTACTAGTTAAAATAATTTTCATTAGTGACCAGAGGGTGATAGATGTAGTTACATGATAAAACCAGTATTAAATCTCTCTTATCTGGGGGGAATACTAATGGAGGTGGTGAAATGCAATTAATGTTAGACCTAACACTGAAGAACTTCTCTTGCACATTTCTAGCCAGTATAGTGGCTGAGACTTTGGGCTATTTTAGAAACAGTGAGGAAGCTTATTTTCTTTTACAGTGCTTCCTCTCTTCTGGTACTGCTGCAGTAAAGCAATACAGCAGTCTTGCTGTAGAATTTCCTTTACATTTCTGTGGATAAAGTCATAATCCTAACACTAATGTATTTTTATTATTACATTCCATGAATAGTGAGTAGTGGAACTGTCATTTTTCTGTGCTTCAATTAACAGTGATAACTAGGCTATAAAGCAGCAGAGATGACAGTTTAGGTTCTTTGTTTCATGTTGGTCATTACAATTGTGTTGTGAAGTAAAATGTGAGGTTAGGATAATGGAGAAAGGTAATATCCTTCTCATTTGTTGTAAATAGTAAAACCAAATATTGTACATGCAATACTTTTTGTTTAGTTGTCCTGCTGAGAACCCGGGATTCTTTAAGACTTTAATATTCATGAATATTTACAGTAGATTCTATTTATGGAAGGAAACCTTAATTATTTTGAAGCAATTAAATGTTTTTTAACTATCATTAAAACTTCTGTTCTCAGTCATCTACGTATCAAAACAATTGAAGTTACATAATTATTTGAATAACTGTTAGGAATCTCATTTGTGCAAAAGTGACATAGAAAATTACTTTTAAAATATATGTGTATCAAAGAATGAAATGTAATAAGCCAGTAAAGAAAATAATCATGTTTGTTTCTGTAGCTGTGAAAGAGAACATCATAATCTAGTCAAGCTACAAGTAAGAAACAGTGATGTGGTACCTGAAGAGCTTTTTTACATAGGTATTATTCCATAATCAAACTTCCACATAGCCTTCATAAGTGGCACAGTTCTAACTGAAAAATAATGTATTTCCACTAATGATAAATTATTGAAGAGGCTTCTTAGATAAGCTATGAAGTGCTGTGAGAAGAAAGGCTTCCTCAGCCACACTGACATCTCAGAGCTAGGCTGTGATGTGCTGGTAAAGCTGAACAAAAAACTGAGAGAACTTAGGGGTGGCAAGATGCAGCTGGGGCAGGTGGATACTCTGCAAAGGCTTTCTGGGGCAGGAATTGGTGCCAGGCACAAGGTGTAGTGGCTGGGTGGCTGGCAAGTCCTTGGAAAAGGGTGTGTTCTAGTTGTCTTACAGCTAATTTGCTTGCACTGTGCTGAATTCAGCTAGAGATGCGAACAATTGCTTTATATTTCATGGGTGAGACTTCAGAGATATTCTAAAGCAGAAGGCACACAAAATAAGTCTTAAATGATAAAATAGTTGTCAGAGTGAACCAGATTGCAGGTAACATTATCAAGCCCTTCAGAAACCAGGCTTGTGCACCTTTATTACTGAATAATCACTAACTTAGCCTATGGAAGATAGCATATCAAAACCATTTGTCATGCTGTTCTGGAAATAAATGATGCAGTGTGCAAGCCACAGTATGCAGGTGTGGCTTCTCTAAACTTGTCTATGCAAACTTGCATATCTTGACAGAAAATGTTACTATTACATATTCAGTAGCTTGGTGAAAATATGTTCTGCATCATTCCTGGTAGATTTGTTAATTACCATAGCTTAATGATATTCTCTTAAACAAAATGAGCAAGAAAAAATGTAAAAAAGTTAAAAGGATAATCAAAATAGATTCACATTAAGTAAGACATCACCGGTGTCCCTTGCGACTGTTTGATGCTGACCTGAGTTTTATGATTAAAAACAGAGATCCAGAAAGTTAATTACAGGCAGTGAATGTAGCACATCCTATAATTAGTAACACTGGATTTTGAGTGCAGAATGAATACTCAAATTTTTTGATTCACAAGCATGAGGAAAGATTAGTTTGCTTATTGAGACTATATTCATAATGCAAAAAGAACATAACAATATGGGAACCATTGCTGTATGAGGGTATTCAGACCATTGCCAGTGCTGAAGGAGTGATTGATATTGATTGTGTTACATTTAAGCAATGCCGTGAAACGTCTAATATTTGAACTGCAGAGATCAATTAAGCCACCTTTAATTCAGTCTAGAAATACTTCTTTAAGCTAAGAAAAGGCTTTTTAACTGTCTTCTTCATCACAAATTGCTCAGTTTGACGCCACATTGGTCTGTTTGTGGAAAGTGGTAACTATCTTTGCAGCAACTTTTTTTTCATTGGTTTCGTTGGTTTTTTTAACACTGTTTGGACAATAACAGGAATGTATTTACCTTAAAATTTCTGATACATGCTTCCAACATTTAATGCTCTCCTAACACAGATTTCTCTGTGAATTAATTAGCATGTAACTCAGTAGCACTTCCAGCCTACAGTGAATACACATGAATGATCTGTGTTCTGCAAATTAATACTATGAATCATGAGCCATCTGTAAGAACGGGTTGAATACCAAAAAATACACTTTTATATAAATTATTTGCTGACTGTTCTGAGTATTTGCTGAATAAATTACTCCGTGAACATGACTCAGTCAGCCATCAGGCTGGTTAAATAACTTTCTTGAATGACTTACGACAATTAGTAAAAAGTTGCAGCATGCATCTCATTTGAATGAACTGTATTTCTGAATTTTCAAAATAATCTTCAGAAAGATTTAGCTTTGTAAATGGCCCTTAATCCAGCCAGGTGAGCCAAATTACTCTCTTGACACTTCAATTAGATTACAGTCATAAGGAATTTTGAGGTTTTGATAAGAAGAAGTTATTAATTTCAACAGGAAATCCTTCCTCAGACTGTCAAGGACATTCAGACTATGGTCTGGTCTTTCTTCTTACATTGTGTGTGAAATAGGCCTAGGGATGCGTTGCAGGGAGCCTGGAATTCTGAAATACCTATATTTATGTTTGATATATCTTCTTAACAGACACTCTCTTTTATGTTTCTATTCTTGTAAATTGTGTAGATTGAAGTACCTTCAATACCTTAATCTTTAGTCTTTGTTACTACCCGTGCTACTATTAGAATTGTTCCAAATTTGATACAAAAAACTGCACTGCCTTAAGAATAGAGAGGAAGAGCTCCTCTGATATGGAAGATGTTAATCTGCTTCTTGGGCAAATAAACACAGCTTGTAAATTAAATATTCTATACTAATTCTACGGTTGTATATAGATGACCTTTCAAAATCTCTCTCTGCTCTTCACCACCCAAGAAAAATGTGAAACTTTATCCATTTTTTCCTTTGCTGAAGTATGTCTGACCTGGAAACCCAAAGCAGCAGCTTCAATGCACTTGCATGGATTCTGAACTTGGTAGACTTGTTCTTGCTGCAGTTTTCATATTGGTTAGAATAGTTGTTTTAATTAAGCTGTACATCCTTATCCTGAAGAAAATACTTTTGGCTTCAGCAGCATTTGAAAACATCGTATTTTGCCCTTGGAAATTAAATATTCCAGTAAAGTAGAAATTTGCGGGTGTCTAAGGTTTTCTGAAAATTTCTGGATTTTAGGTTGTCTTGAAAATTACTGAATTCTAGGTGGTTCTAGTGCTATACAAAGCACTAACCCAAGTTACATTGACACTTACAATAACTCTTTTCCATTCATGTACTACTTGTTCCCCTCTTTAGCAGAAAATTCTGAACTAAAACAAGAGTCATTCTTTTAGTGTATCAGTACATAAATGAACAATGTTTTCACAATGACTGTTTCCAGCTGTCTTGGATGATAGCACATGTTTTACAACAGATCGGCTACCACATTTCAAGATGATAAATTAGGGTGGGGGCTTTTTGTTGTTATTGCTCTTTGGTTTTGTTGGTCGGTTGGTTTTTTTTTGTTGGTTTTTTTGTTGTTGTTGTTGTTGGGTTTGGGTTTTTTTTCTTTTTCTAGCTTGATGGATCCTATCTAAAGGGTTCATGTGATAATGCCCACAACATTTTCCCCATTGAACTCGAAGCGTTCCCATCAGGGAAAGAGCAATCTCTCCTGACACAGAATGATACCTGATGCAGGCTACAACAGCAACAGAATAGATGCCTTTTTTCATGAAGTCAAGCCACAAAGTTTTTCACAGAACATACAATCTAGGGTGTTTGTGTAGCAAACGGTATAGGTTATTACTACCCAGAAGGTTATTTCAACTCTTTGATGCTAATGCTAAATGAAGTTGAGAGGTTATATATCCCACCACTTGTGTTTTAATCCCACTTCAGACAGTTACTAGTACTATAGATAGTAAAGTTTCAATATGTGTGGTTTTCATGAACAGAAATGATTTTTTAGCAACTTGATACTCAGTCTAAATCATTGGCAGAAACATATATCAGATCTTTACTCTGACCTTGAAGTGATCAATGAGACTTGCACACAGTAAATATGACCCTGAAGTTAAAATTTCTTTAAACTGAATTGATCACCTCACATACTAAAGAAAGATAAAGCATTTAATCTTGCATTGAAATTAATAAAACAATCAGCTAACTTTGGAGAGTGATTTACTTTTCTTAAATGACAACTATAAGTTTGGACATAAGATACTGATATTAGTCCATGTCACACCTGCTTTTGCTGGGATTTCTTTACGGTCAGTACACTTCTTAGAGCTTTTCACAGTATTAAATAAAGTTGAGTAAAGATGAGTTAATCTGTCTGTTTTACACAGGAATAATATTAAATTTAAATTAGATTTTGATTTTTGCAGAATAGTAATGAAAATTTAAAGAATTATACATGCATGATGAAATATCTATTACAATTTTATCCTTACTAATCTTATTTGAATAAGACCATAAGACACTACGTAAAATCAGTACTGCCCATTTTAAAGTAGAGGTTTTAAAAAATATTTCTTTAAAAATACACATTAAAAAAAAGTCATGTTTTCTTTCAACATTAGCACAGAAAAGTATATATTCAGCAACCAAAATACCGTTTAAAACCAGCTGTCTAAGAAGAAGCATGGTAATTAAAGATTCATATGGTAATGACATTTAAGAGCTGTAAGTCTATGCAGCCTATATGTGAAATAGTGTAAATGCTGTATAAGTACCTAGCAGAGAGCAAATCCTTTGCTGAAGGATTTACAGTTGAATGGTCTGAAACATCTTTCTGTTGAATAGCTGCAATATGAGTGTAAAACTGCTTGCAATGATATCCCTTAAATAGACTTTGGCAACGACAGGGTAACAATTGAAACAATAGGAAGGAACACATACAGAATCATAGATTCATAGTATCATCTAGGCTGGAAAAGACCTTCAAGATAATGGAGTCCAACCATTAACCCTACTCTACATGTCCATTCAGACTTTTTCAGTGGCAAATCTAAAATTGATATTTAACAAAATTTATTAAAGTCAGGGAGCAACTTTAATGAACTTTTTATTCTCTTCAGTATGTTGTTAGAATTATGGGATGACTGTAGAGTATGTTTGAAATGGAAAAGGTCAAATATGACTTTTGTAGTGCTTTACCTAGACAGTAATTAATTGGCAGAATATAATAAATACCTAGACAAATATACAAAGAATCACAGAATTTCTTTGATTGGTAAAGACCTTTAAGATCATCTAGTCCAATCATTAACCTAACACTGACAAGACCTGAACTAAACCATATCCCTAAGCACTACATCTACATGACTCTGAAATGCCTCCAGGGATGGGGGCTCAAGAGTCAACCACTTCCCTGGGCAAGCTGTTCCAGTGCCTGATAATCTGTTCAGTAAAGAAATCATTCCTAATATCCAATCTAAACTTTCTTTGGCACAACTTAAGGCCATTTCCTCTTGTTCTATCACTTGTTACGTGGTTAAACAGACCGAAACACACTTATGCTTTGGAGACGGTTGATAGCATTTATGGTATGTGAAAATTTGTCACCATTTGTATGGTTAGTGTTGTTTCTCTTGATAGGACAAATCTTTTTGGCATACTGACTCGCCCAGCAGCAAAGCAGAAACTGAGCTATCAAACTGGAATGAGCAAACGAGCCACAAAGCCAGCCATGTCAGAAGCTGGACTGTTGACTAAATGCTTGAGGGGAAAACTCATGAGCTCTGAGGTTGACTTGCAGTGATTTCCCAATCAGTTTGAGTATGTGCAGCCTTTCTGAACTTTTGTTTCCTTGGATGAAAAATGACACTGATGTTAGGTGTAATGGTTATATCTGCAAATAATTGTTCTGAGGATTAAGTTAGTTTTACACAGGAGATGAAGTACAACTGCTGTTGTAATGATAAACCTTTATGAGTTGAAGCAGGATTGGATCCTACAAGCCATGTCTCTGTAGTTCAACACAGCATGATGCGAAAGTCTAGCATCAATGAACCTGCTGTAGAACCACAAGCAGCACAGCTGTGTGATTTCAGTGCTGTGCCAAATGTGGAAAGGCAGGTCTTGGGAATTAGGAATATCACTTACTTAATGTGAATCCACTGCTCTAAGGCTGCAAAGTCATAGCCTGCTGTGTACTCTGTACGTATGTACTATGTACATGCACTATGGTTTATGTTCTGTTAAAAAAAAAAAAAAAAAAAAAAAAAAAAATCACTTGTATCAATACATTTTAATAGACCTACATCATGCCATATTTTTTGCTCAGTCTTCTCTACAAGTTTTGCCTTGGTAGCAAAAAAAGCCCCGAACATAAAACCTGGCCTTTCCAATTCCTGAGCACAAAGAAATAGATTACAGTCCATGCCTAAAGTGAGAATACAGTGCTTTGTCTTTCTTTTGCATAGTACAAAGCTGAACATAATGACATATCATTTGAAATCATTGGGGTTTGTAATATTCATGTTATTTGGCTGTGGTTTGTTTTTCGTGTGCTTTTGTTTGTTTCTTTGTTGTTGGGGTTTTTTTTAATAAAATCAGAATAGAAAAATAAAAACTAAAATGTAATGAAAGGAGAATGCTAAAGACTTGGAATAAATACCTGTTTTCAAGAATTGAAATGATACAGTTTGAAAGAAAAATGACCAAAATGTCTGTAATGGTTATACATGACTTTTTAGCAACCAGAATCCTGCTTCAGGACACAAATGAAACATGGGACATAGCAGTATAGCCTTCATACGCATAGAAAAAGTACTCCTTAAGTATGGATAGATGTGATGTGATAATAAGAATCACATACTCAGTAAGAATCAAGTACTCCAGCCTTACAAGAGATGATATGGAAACATATGCTCCATTCCTAGAGACCAGTTATAAACAGAAAGCAAATGAAGTGTCATTTTCAGTTTGCAAAAATATTCTTCAAATTAGAAATTTCAACACAAGGCTGCAATTCTCTTGTGCATACTCAGAGATATATTCTCTTAGTTTTGCTCATTGTTTTGATACTAAAATTCTACCGTTTGATAATACCATTATTACCAATACCAGAGCTGCAATTAAATACTATAGTATAAACCTGAGGCATTTATATTTTGCTATGGCGTAATTATCTTTGAACAACATACAGAGATATGGGATTTACTAAATAAAAAAGGAATTTTAGATCAGTCAGGAAGCTAAATTCCTCATCTTTGTTATGTCTGGTCCAGAATAAGTTAAATGCAATTTCAGTTCTCTGTGTTCTGGGAGTGCAATTCTTATTCTGTTATTCTAGTACCTTACATGGAAAAGGATAAATATCTTTTGAAATCAGTGTAGCATGGTAAATCACTGACAAATTTTCAAGGTACTCAATCACTGATTTTATTTTTTCTTTCTATGTCTCTGTTCATTATTTGCAGACACAATCAATGCAGTGGATGTATGAAATCAATGGACTGCCTCCACAGACTGTACCACCTACAAGGCCAGCAAAAGTCATTTCTAATAGCAGTTACATAAGATCAGCCACAGTTCGACAGCGCAATTTTTTACGTGAAAATCTGAAACTTACAACCACTGGAGTATCCTCACCAATCAAAGGGGTGCCTTTGGTCCTGAGGACAAAAAAAGAAAAGCTATGATCAGTCATTTTTTCTTCAAATAAATTCTGCAGATAAAAAGAGGATTTTTTTTATTTTTTTTTTTTAAAAAGCAGTTATGATATGCATTGATTGTATGCTTTATATGGAAGATTCAGAGTGCCTGAGCTCTAGTAATATTCTTATTTTTCTGTGAGGTATTTTGGATGCTTACCTGACAGTTTATGTATACCATACAAATGTCAGCAAATTCTGAGTTTAAAAAAAATATACTTGGAAATTGGGGAATTCAAACTAACACTTTGATTTCTAAGGTATTTTTGTTTAGTAAGACTTTAATAGAGAGCTTTAATGAATGTTCTGTGTGATGTTGAGCATGTTACACCCACACAAACCAAGCAAGCAAAAAAAATCCCTGATTTCTTTCATGATCAAATCTTTACTTTGCAGTATTTTGCTAAGGTGAAATATGTTTACATGTCCCGAGCTTGAATGTCTTGCAGGTCCTCTTTGGCAAATTTCATTAATTATGACATCTTTGCTTTGTTTAAAATAAGAATACTGATTTGTTCATCTGTTAAAACTTCAGAATCTGAGATAGTTATACATAACAGAGAATGAAAATGTCCTCACTCAGTAACTTTGTGTTGAGTAAATTTGAGAGAGTGCTTTAGAGTATTGAAATACAGAAGACTATGAAAAGTCAGTAAGGGATGGAGCCAGATTTTACTTTTTATCCTAAAATAAACAAACTAGATCTTCCATCATAATGTGTTTACATTTCCATTCCTCCCATCCACAGGTGACTTTAGGTGGCTATTCAGGCTTTCTTTGCTCTGGATGTAATGTTGACAATTAGATCTATGCAAACATGCTTTGTAAGATAACTGGATGGGTTATCTACCTTCTTTCTTCACTGAGATTGGTTTTTCCTGATTTTACTTACAGAATGTAAATTGTATTTGTGCCTTTACTTTGGTGGTGGAATATACTTAAACACCACCAACAAAAAAGGCTTGGCACAGATTAAGTGCTTTCTTGGCACAAATGCAGAATGAGCATCACTGTTCAGGAATGGGGAGCCAGAGAACTACCTATGTAGGTCAGAGTAAATGAGCGCCAATAAAACCATTTTACTGCAATGTGCTTCAGGATTTTGTTTATGCCACACATTTTAGAGAAGCTATTACAGAAAATGTTGGGAACATATAAAACAGCAATGGCACTGTTTAATATCTTGTTTTAAATGCAGTGTGCCCTATGTTGGTCAGCAACCAGGTAATATGAAGGAAGGATAAAATCTGCCTTAAAAATTCAGTACATAACACATGAAAGATTGTCAATAGTAGTATCTAGTATATACATAACAAACCTTAAGAAGCTATTGCAATATTTATCTCAAATGCTACTGGGAACACAAATATAGCTAGATTTCATAGGAAGGCTCTATCTGTATGCAGAAATGAAGCAAGTGTTTCTCTGACTGTAAGAAATCAGAATTTATGGATCAGAAATACGCAATGGTTTCACAACTGATTAGTGGTGTTCAGAAAATATTTCAGTGACAATTTTTCTTTGTAAAAGCTTTTATTTTCCTTGTTTTGGTTTTTTTTTTTTTAAGTTTTGCTTTCCTTTTTAGAATGACATTTGTTTGCAGGATGCTCAAAACATTGTAATTCTATGAGAGATGGATTAGCATGTAGCATATAGGTGAATCACTTAACAATTAAATGGTGCAAACTCCAGAAATTTGCTTGCCTGCATTTTCTGCTGCATTTAGTAGATTTTCAAATTCTGTCATACACTCAAACATCAAAAAAATCCATAGGTGAATGTGATGTAACAAGTTAATACCAGAGGGGCATTTTCAAAGGTGCAGTTTAATTACATTATCTATCTTCAAAGTGAAGCATGGCATATGCTTTCCAGACTGTATTACAGGTTTTGTTTCAATATGTACAAGGTCACTCAAGAGTTATGCAAGATATGGCATCATCAGTTGAATTTGTACCTAATATTCAAAAGGTATTGCATTGTTCTTATTTCTTACAGTTTAAACAGAACTAAAAACATTTCTTCTGATATTAAGAACATACTGCAAAGATGATTTAAATAAAGGCCATTGTAACTATGTGGTTGTAGCATCCACAATGTTTTACACAGTATCTGCATGCATTTATGGATTACACTGTCCATATAAACTATTAAAAATAAATTCCTTTTTACTTCTTAGCTTGATGCTTTGCACTTCCATCAGTGATGTGACTGTATTCTTTATAACAGAAGGGCTAATTCTAAGTGTCCCTCCTAAAAAGCAGTTTCTAAGAAGCAGCACTGGAATATTTCTGGAATGGTCAGTTTTATTTATTACTTTCTCTCTCCTTTGTACTAGAATTACTGAGCTATATTGAAAATCTTGGAATTTCAACTCATAGAAGGAAAGAACTGGCATAAGAAAAGATTATAAAATGCTCCTTTTATTATTTAAACTTGGAGAATTCAGTCTAAAGCTTTTGGATCCACCATTAAATCTGAGCTTCAGAAGAGCTGGCCAAACTGCTCGCAATCACACTTCACCTTAAAAAGGTAATCTGCAGAGGAGTTTAACTATTGGAGATAGGTCTGAACACAATCGTTGCATTTAGGGCTCAGGTCTAAAAACAGCAGCCAAAGTAATTTAGTTAAGATTTTATTCTAATTACTATTTAGTATCTAATCTTGTTACAAAAAAAAATGGGAGAGAATGAACACAGTCTTGAGGTTACAGCTTTTGAAGAAGCCCTTGCAATATCTTCTATGCCATCATGCCACACAGAGCAGCCACTAGCAGAAACTGGAAGAGGAAAAAATTAACTTTGTTTCTCCACATTAGACCATCCTTTGGGATGCTTTTCTTCTGAAAAAGAAGAATAAAGGAGTATCTCCCTTTATGTTAATCTGTGCAGGTACAGTAAAATATCAGGGAAATGAGGGGATATAGGTTATTACTATAAATAACAGCGCTTAATTTCTAATTGCTAATTTCAACTAGAGATCTAAAATTACTCACACTGGCCTCACTTATATATTTTGATATATATATAAATACCAAAATCACAGAATAAAAGAAGTTATTCAAAGTCAATATGACTTGGCCGATGTCTTAATCATAGTTTTACATGACACACAGTTAAGCTGTGAATCTGCTTGTTACTGGCTTACAAGAAATACTCATTGGCTAACCAGTGTAGTCACCATCTGCTTATTTATAATTCTTCCCTTGTCTCTTTAAGTCTTTCTATAATGGTTCATCTTTCAGAGCAATTAAAAAAAAAAGGATCAAAACCTTATGAAACAACATTATTGTGTAATGTAGAACTAGTTATCTTGGGAATGGGGTCTACATTTAAATTTATTACTGAAATACTATACAGCTTTCGCAGTTATTGAGCTTCTGTTTTTATGTGACATATCCAGTAGTGTGGGTGATTTGCCCTAGAGGGTTGCAGGACCATACAGTCAGAGCACTAACTTCAAAACAACACAAAAGCAATCAAACTTCTAATTGTTTGATGCTTGGCTGAGCTCTATTTGGCATAATACCACACAGGAGAATGACAAAAAGATAACATGGAAATGTTTTTAGGATGCCTGCCATTAGCAGCTCATCTTGGAGTGGGTTTTGCTGCTGTGTGACTCAGAAGATTTCAAGATTGCTTGTACTGCTCATGTCTGGCTAGCCATGGTATCAATGACACTCTAAGACTGTTTTATACCTGATCTCACTAGCTATAAAAAGGTTTTAGAGTATCAGACTTGTCCTTCAAGAATCCTAAGAGCTTAATATTAACTCTTGTGCTAGTGCAGATTTTGTCTGAGTTTGGAGAATTGGGAGATAAAGACTGCTTTAAGCACAGAAAGTAATCATGGTCACGTAAAAAAACACATTGAGGCATGGGGCAATGTACATTTCTACTGCTAGCTGCAAGTAAAGGTATTATTTTAAGACAGCTATTTGGGCCTGAAGCCAGGTTAGAAGAGAACATAATGCTGAAACAACAATGTTCCTGCTTGAATACAATAACATGGCAGCAGCCAAATCTGAGCATGCACTTTTTTTCACTTTTATCACAAACCCAAATTAACAGAAGAAATGGAAACTTCTGACTCAGCCTTCATACAACAAACATCAGAAAAAAGAAAAATTGCTATATAGTAGTAAATATTCCTAGGAGGAAGGCTTAATATTTAAAATAAGAAAGAAAATCCTTGGATTTGCCTTATTATTTATTTGCTTGTGAGAAGTTTAATAATTTTATTTCTCCCTGCAGTGACTGTTCATTCTAAAATAAATGACGGAACAGAGCTTTACTGCTGACACAGATCACAGTTTGTTGCTAATGGAATGTTAACTGCTTTTTAAGTAACTCTGAATAAACCTGCTGATCCATAGAAGATTCATCTAAAAAGGAATCCAATTCATCTACTAGCTTTCCTGCTTCCACTGACATGAAACATATTCTTCTGTAGTTTACTGGAGTTATGTTAATACTGATAGAGTCAAATTTCCTATAGTAGGATATTTTACATTTTGAGACCATGGTGTGTGGACAATGTGGTGAGGTCATGGCAGGACATGGATGTCAAGGTCACTGCACACAAGTCTGTCCAAAACGCATTGCTTGATGGATGGAGAAATAAAGGGAAAGACATGAGGTGAGGGGAATCTTTCAGGGTTTTCCAATTTATTGTAGGATTTACCTCTTTCCTGCAAAGTATTCAGTTTATCATGGTAAAAAAAAAAAAAAAGAAAAAAAAAGAAAAAGAAAAATTCTGTCAGTGGAAAGTCTGATAACTCATTGTTCTTACCACATGAGTACACAGCAGATGCCACCAAATCAGTGTGGAAAAAGTCTAGGTGACAAAAGAAAATCAGCTGTATTGAGAAGGGTAAGGCAACAAATTAAAATCCTGCTACTTATTAAATGAATAGTGTTGCTATTTATCACCTGAGATCCAATTTACCATTCTGTACAAAAATCAAAGGCTCAGTTTTTCCACTAATAATAACAGGCTTTCAGGGTGTCTTTGCTGTAGCATACAGGCATGATATTGTAAATATAATGTGTGAAGGGTAGCTGCTTCCTGATTCCACATCTCCTCAGTTCTCATTACTTTATATAGTACTGAAGTGCAAAATGTGCACTGCAAATCAGTGAAAACCTTTCTCAGAAGAAAACATAAGACACAACTTCCTCCACCCCCAAACTTCCCTCAGAGCAGCATCTCAAAAGACAGTTTTTTGTTTTAAAGAAAGTAGTCTATGAAAAACAAATTTTTGATGACTTGTTAACAAATCCAGCATATGGTTGGCTTTTTGCTAGCTCATGTCCAGCTTTTCATCTGTGTGTACCTCCAAGTCCTTATCCGCAGGGCCGCTCTCAATCACTTCATCCCCCAGCCAGTATTGATAACAAAGATTGCCCCAACCCAGGTGTTGACCTTGCACTTGGCCATGTTGACTCTCATGAGGTTCACATGGGCCCACTTCTCAAGCTTGTCCAGTTCCCTCTGGATGGCTTCGTGTCCCTCTGGTATGTCAACTGCACCACTCAGCTTGGTGTTATCTTGTAGAAGGTGCACTTGATACTATGTCATTGATGAAGATATTAAACAGTACTAGTTGCAGTAGAGACCCCCGAGGCGCACCACTTGCCACTGATCTCCATCTGGACATTGAGCTGTTGACCACTGCTCTCTGTATTGTGACCATCCAGTCAATTCCTTGTCCACCAAAGAGTCCATCCATCAAATGCATATCTCTTCAATTTAGAGAGAAGACTGTTGTAGGTGACCATGTCAAAGGCATTACAGAAGTCCACATAGATGATATCTGTCACTCTTTCCTTTGTCCACTGATGCAGTCGCTTGAGATGGTTTGGCAGAATCAGAGTTAATGTCTCAAACATTCACTAAAGAAATTTGGTCAAATTCAGATCCTGGAGATGATTTTTAAAGACATGCCAAAGTTGCAAGAACAGGAAGATATGGTCAGAAAAGGTGGAGGTGTTAACAGAACTTTTCTAAGGCTAAACTTCCCGAGAAACCTGCGAGGAGCTCGTGGGGAAAAGAGAATTACCTTCAAAACACGTGCATCATGAAGGACGATCAAATAACGGTCACACTGGCAGGGGGAGAAATAACCCTCTCAGTGACCACCCGCAAACCCACCAATCCATTTCCAGGAAGATTCATGGAAATGTGGACTGTGCATGACATCTAATTAACATAAGGGTCCAAATGCCCACTCAGAGGACGAGTAAGGCAGTCTATACAAGGACACAAATTGTACCTCCAGGTGGCATCCTCTTGTTACTAGACATCTAGGCCGGCTGGACCAACACTGGACCCAGGATGGGTGAAAACTTTTATTTCCTCTCTATCTATCTTGTCTCTATCTTCTCCTAACACATGTGGTTGTATATTGCAATGCCTGCTGATGAGGTATCCTGCCCATATTGTTATGACCCCTGGTGTTATTTCAACTTAATCCTGACTTGGGAATTGGTGAACTTGAGTAACTGTCCTGAAAGCTCGGGACATGACAACACTCAGTCATAGAAGGCCACTATGTTGATCAAGCAGGACTTGCCCTTGGTGAAGCCATGTTGGCTGTCTTGAATCACCTCCCTGTTCTCTATATGTCTTAGTGTAGCTTCTAGGAGGATCTGTTCCATGATCTTCCCAGACACAGAGGTGAGGCTGCCAGGTCAGTAGTTGCCAGGGTCCTCCTTTCTACCCTCTTTTAAAAATGGGTGCAGTGTTTTCCTTTTTCCAGCTGCTGAAGACTTCACTTGACTGACATGACTTTTCAGATATCATGGTGAATGACTTGGCAACAACATCAGCCAATTCCCTCATAAGTATCGTGACTGATACCTGGTTTCCAGCATTTAATATATTTGTCACCCATGTGTAAGAGCCTTACTATTAATGTCTCAAACCTTGTGTGGTGATAAGACCTGAAAGGAGAATGAGCAAGGCCTACCTGGAGGGAGGAGGTGTTAATGGCCCTCAGTGGCCTTCAATAGCCCTATCTTCCTCCCCTTGCTCAAGGCAAGGCCTGCTCCTTGCAGATAAACTAACAATAGGAAGAGACACATTCTGCATATGTGGGATGGTGTCTATTCCCTTAGTTAATTTCTTCCTGACTACATCAAGGAGAAGTCTATAGTGGACACCACACTAGAGGGAACTCATGAAAATTTACACTGTCTCTCTATGCTTCCTATGTAAATTGGGGATGCCATGCCTATCCCAAATGTTTAAAGGGACAGTAATATATTGATCTGGTGTGCACCCAGCATTGAAAAACTTGAGATTTGGACTGCTCCTACAAGACGTTGCTGGATCCAAGGACAGTGATATCTTACTCCTCATCTTCTTTCTCCCCCTATCTTTTCCTGTTGCTGCTTACTTTTCCTTTCCTCTTCTTGACAGACGTTGCCTAACTGTGCCTTAAAGTAGTTTGTAAGAAAATAACACCTACACCAAAACACCTTTGTTCGCACTGTTTATTGATTGCTGTTAAGGAAAAGCAGTACTTTGTTTTATATTGTTCCTCTGAGTCATTGTTGTGACACTGCTGCCTCTGCAGCCCTGCCATGAAGGGACGGCCTCTTTTGGGGGATCATAACGATTCACCCTCTTTGTCATCCACCAAGTGGGATGAGACACCATGCCAACAATCTGAACCACTTTTGACTGCTTATTATCACTGGAGAAAACAAGCCCAAAGATACTAGGTCACCAATATCTATTGCCAGCATACAAAGTCCATTAACGAATGGAGTGGTATATTATGAAGTGAACATATATATATATAATGTAACATTAAAATAGCTACTAATTTTATTCCTTGAAATGTAAAATAAAAGCAAACTTGCAAAACTGTGTGCTGGGAAATTCAAACTGAATGTGCAGGCAGTCAGGTGTATGCTACAAAATTCAAAGCATATGTATGGGCATGGGGTTGAATATATGATAAATATGTGGACAGCGCTGATTTAGCAGTCTTGCATTGCTCCTGGCATAAACTGTTACAGTCAAATGTAAATACTTCAATTTTAAGATGTTTTTCTGAGCCATGCAGCTACCTGGATAGCATTGATTAGTACTTACACTCCATTCATCATTCTTTTATTTTTACCCTAATCTTTGCTGTCTTAAATTAAAAAAACAAAACCAAAAACAAAACCAAAAACCAAAAACAAAACCAAACAAAATAAACAAAAAACCAACAAACAAAAAACCAACAACAAACCAAACCAACCAAACAAAAAAACCCAAACAACTAAAACCCAGATCAAATTCCCAAAAAAGGCTACCTTGCCCAGTTCTGAGTCTTACTGCGCCACCAGTTATTAATAATTATGAACCAGTTCTTAGTGACCCTGAATCTAAATTACACGGAAGAGATATAGTGAAGGGGAGATACAGACAAGCAAGGTCAAAGCTACAAAATTAAATCTTCTTGGTAAAGAAATCATATTGTATAGAAATTATTTCTAAGAAAATCTTGTTTCCCTTAGAGAACAGTACTTAAATGCAGTGGCTATGGCCATAGCCCTGGCAAGGATGAATTTCTAGGTTACATGATGTTACTGTATTGCTGCACAAATAGGCTGCAGAAACATCAGAATAATTCATTAAAAATATTAATTGGGGGTGCAACATCTGTAAGAGCTGTTCGGTTATTTGCAGGTCACAGAAGTCAAATTTCTCAAGTTCAGTGGCAGAAGGTGCCTGGAATTACAATACCCATGTGTGATCCTGTCTTGGACCTTAGAGGACAATAGGCTGCACTGAAGCTGCCAGGAGGTTCCCCCCACTCTCTCTCCTGCCTTGCACTGTGGTGCTACAGCTGCCAACATCAGTAGCAGTGTTTAAGCCAGCTCTGCTGTTAGTAAGAGGGAAGAGCTGGCTGATATTGCCACTGGGGTTCCCGTGACTCTAAGTATAATCAATCCGTGGTCCAATATAATCCTTCTCTAACTTTCAGAGCATGCTGCAAATTATCTCTGCACCCCTTCTCCAGGCTTGTATTAACAAGTACAGATTACAAACAGGAAATCTGCATTTAGCTTAGTTTACTGATGAAAGGTGATAGTGAATTGTGATGTTGCTCTTGGGAGGAGATTTCACCTGTCATCTGGTGCATCTGGGACAACAGTTGGCTGCAGTTTCTATCACTTCTCAAAATATAGATAAAGAAATAACTTGATAACAGATACAATTAGTGACAGAATAAGCCAGGTAGATTATCAGTTTCTGAATTAGTGGATTAGGAAAATGTTAATGTAGAGGGCTCACTGGAATTATTTGGGAAGAGAAAGGTTGTAAATGTGGAATATCTCCACCTTAAGGAAAGCAGGACAAGACAGCTGGCATAGAAAACTGACAAGGTTATGGAGGATTATTTAAACTAGAAAAAGGAGGAAAAAAAAATCAGCGGGTGTTGAGGAACACTTGGGCCAGTCACAGACATCTGCCAGGACTGTCAACACTATGACAGTATCTCTGTCACAACGTACAAAATAAGAAAAATTATGATAAAACGGGGGGAAGGAACAGTGCAGATCCCAGTGGTACATCAAGGAAAACCAGTCAAAGAAATTGTCCAACAAGAAAAATAAATAAATAACATAGTTCAAATCTCTTATAGAAATAAACAAAATGAACCCCATATTGCCAAGTAACAGTACCTCGAGAGGAGAGTTATTGTAATTCTGGCTGTAAAGTAGGGAAGATAGAATAGCCCTTAACTGCAGTATAATACTGTGGCAGTGGCACAGTTCCATAAAAATAGATTGAGAGAGTGTTTGGAGGGGAAGAGGCCAGTGAGAAGAGCCTTTAAGGATGCAAGGGTGAAGATGGCTCCCAAGAATGAAAGCACATTAGCAGCATAACACTACCAGCTATCAGCTCAGGAGAAACAAAACTGCATTCATAATGTTGAAGAGGAGCAAATTAAATAAGCAAATACTCTGCCCCTTAAATCAAACAATCTTTATCAGATAAACTTAGGTTTAGTAATGCCACTTGATGGACAAAAGACAGTCAGGTGTTTAAGAAGAACTCAACTCCCCAACAAAAATTTCACTGCATTTGGTTCGTTTCCAGGAAGTATACAAGGTAATTAAAGCCCATAACAGGATAAATTTAGCAAGGCTATATCCTGACACACTATATTACTGTGTCTAGGAAATGTAGTTCAAGAACATTCAAGACAGTACTATTTTTAACATTGTGAAGGTAATGTAAAGAAATAACTGGTGCTAAACTTGTGAGCAGATAATGATCATCATTTAAATAAGTTAAAAAAGAGAAATCTCCACACTGCAATGTTCAATAAAACCTGAATAAACAGCAGAGCTTTCTCCCCAGTTGCCTGTCAGTTACTGACACAAATACCACCTTCCATCCCTCACTGTTCTCCTTTACATAAATATTACATATATCTAAACATTAGACTGTAAACGCACTAACTGACATATCGCTTTGCTTCTTCCCCCAGGCAAAAGCATCTCTTAGGGGAAGAAGAATGTGGGTGTACAGAAGAAGGAAATAGAAAGTTAACCAACAGTTTTCAATCTCTCTCCAAATTAATCCATACTCAACCAAAAG
>WTSP01010158.1:0-29323 GCA_025331215.1 Actenoides lindsayi
GGAGAAAGGGAGAGAGGAGGGGAGGAGGAGGGAGGGGAGGGAGAAGGGGGGGGGGGGGGGGGGGGGGGGGGGGGGGGGTGGCGGGAATCACACAAAACTTGCTTCTGCCCCTATTCCCTGAAGCACAAGAGGTCAGAACAAAGTGGAAATCGGCAAAGAAAATATCAGCCTTGGTCAATTCACATACCAACAATACTTCACATAACTCTGCCCCTCTCCTTTCTGCTATTGTCACTGCTTAGGCTGCCACAGTTCCCATGAGTTTTTGTGCTGAAGTTGCTTTAGGCGTTCAAGGAGTATGCAGGTAACAAAGATATAAGAGAAAGTCCCAGGCTGAGCATGCCTTAAAAGAAGGGATTACCATACCAATGAGTATTGTGTCCATTCTACCAGGTGTAACAGTGTTCTTGAGAAGACAAGAGCAAAGAACTATGGAGTCAATGGTTACCCTTCATTATGTAAGAAGTGCAACTACCAGTGTATATTTATGTATACTTTTATTGCTACTGCAACCTCATTAATTCTGAGCTATACTGATGGCACCTTTTATGCACATAGAGAACTAAAACAGGAGATCCTACTTTCCTTTTCCTTACCCCAATCACAAATGCCTGCCCTTCTTTTGCTGACACATGATTTCACGTTAAAATTTTCAAGTAACTGAATCAGTAGACACCTATTCACTTTTATTTTGTCAAGATGTTTTTCTGACAATTTAACTCCCTTTACTTGATGTTGGGAGGAGATAGCAGACCTTGGACAGCATTGTGACAATAAGGGCAAAAGGAGAAGCACGCCTGCGCTTTTTGAGTGACATGAGATCAGCTTAGCTCTGTTACCAAGTCACATCCTGACATGCTGTATAAGCAAACCTCACTCAGTGTGGTGAAATTACACCAGTTAACATTCACTGGAAAAAAGGAACAGAAAAGCCCACACGCAACTGCAGCGTATCAAGATTATTATTTCTATTATGGACCTTTGAGTTTTCCTCGTGTTAAAAAGAAATGCAGTCAACCTTGCCCCACTCCTGCATATATCTATCTATATATGTATGTATGTTTGTCCTGACTTTGCAGCGATCATCTGTTTTCAAAGTGCCATCACTATCCACAAGAGTTTAAAAGTCACAAATGGAGCTACACATCATTGTGAAGAAAAGGTAGTTCAAATAATTACCAGTGTCCATCGTTTGAAACATAGGTTCTCTGTAAGAAAGACGAAGCATCAAAAGCGCCACAGCTTTCAGGCAGTTTGCAATATGTCTGCCAGGGATAGTCAGCCAAGTACAATTTTAAGCAGCAAGTACAGCCCTCCATCTGCTGGCTATCCAAAGTGTATGCGGCTCGGCTTGCAAGCCTCTAATACTGAATTTAAGTGGGAACTCATAGTCCTATTACAAGACAAGTCACCCGCTTCACACTTTATTCAAGGAGTTTTTATCAGTCTACATGTTATACAAATGACAGAACATAAAATTTATAACCATACAAATCCTAATATGAAAAACACACGCTGGAAAGTTGAATAGCTTACTTCACCTATTTACCAATCACAGCTTAAATCACTGTCAAAACTATTTGTTCCTTTCCCTATAATTTCTGTATAAACATTCTGCATTGTATCCTAATTGATCCCTGTCTTATCAAATAGTCTGGCAAGATAACAAAATGAGAATACTAAGAAGAATATGAAATTCATAAGAGGCATATATCTCTTAGCAAGCTTTACCTAAAACAAAACACTTTAATAATAGAATGTAAAATATAACAGAGAAGAGGACAGATAATATTTCCCCATTGACATGAGTAGATTACCAAGAAAGAGAGTGAAGGAATGAGAAGAAAAATAAAACAGATCACTGCCTGTGTCAGAAGGCTGAATTTTTAACAGTCAAATATCTGAGACATAAAATCTCAGAACTGTTCCAGGAAACAAACATATTACATTCCTCTCTGAACCCTGGAACTTTCCCAGTCTAAGTGCACAGGAAAAATGAGAATTTCTTCATAACTCAGAAAGAAGAGAAACAGTGAATAAAGGCTGAGTCATCACAACTAAAACTTCAGCTTCCACCTACACCTCTTACACATGCACATACACACAGAAGATGAACAGCATTGTTTATGAACACTGACACATCTTAATATCACATGAATCATTACACAGAGTATTTCAGGATTCGTTTTATCATAGCATGTGAGACAGATACAACAAACGGACTGTTTAAATCCAACCCACATATGGTTCGTCCAATGCTTTGTAAAGTTGTCTTTTCATATAGTATTTTTTAATATCAAGAGCAGCTCACTTTTAAACAAAATCCATTTTTGAAACTGAATCTGTGATCTCAAAGTAGGTTTGGCTAGTGTTCATTGTGATACTCTCACTTCTATAGTACTTATTGCATATATCATTGTACTTATATTAATTTTCATTTCTACCTTTTAAATCTATACTTAACCTGGAAAAATTTTGAGAAGTTACATAATCAGTTACCTAAGGAACACATCTCCTAAGAGTTCCAATGGTTCACATCAAAATTTGACTGCAATGGTGCCTCAGCTGTGAATATTTGAATCGATCATCATTCCTACTGTATGGTGCTGTGAGAAGGTGAAAGCAGTACCACAGGGACCGTGCCTCCTTCACAGTGTTAAACACCGCTTATTAGAACTCTCAAACTCCTAGAGCTCATCAGAACAAAGAATACTGTCCTTCAGTAAAAACAGGAGTAGCCAGGCCCAGTCTCACCCCAGGATGACATCAGTACTACCTACTTTAGATCCTTCTCTTCAAATTCTCAGTACACAGTCACAACTTCATGGTACCTGGCTGACCTTAACAAAGGTCTGAACACTGTTTAGTGACATGTGGTCTCATCAATAGTATTGGTGTTTTGTTGTGTATGATTTCTTATTAATTTTGGGGTACAGTCACAGTTCATTGTCCTTCAAAATGGTGGGAATGTTATTTCTTTATCTAATGAAACAGCATGCTTGTTTTAGTACCCTTATGTTGCTCTCCTGCAGCATTACAGTTTGTAGATTTTGTGATGACTTTCTATTACTCTTCAAAGTCTTTCATTATAACACCTGCTGCAGCAGTTGATCTGCCCCGGGGCTTGTGCTATCCATGATGAATCTCTGCGGTGACTCAGCTTGCTACCGACTGTAACTATTCATACAGAGATGAAAGTGATGTTATATAACCAACCCATGGACACTATCTGAAATCTCTTGGTTTACTTCTGTTCTCAGTAATGCACTGGGCTTCTTAGCCATGCACCGAGTGCTTGTATTCTCACATTCTGAAACACGTTGTGTGAATTCCTCTTCAAGTTTTCCACATGCTGCTGAGCAAATCATCCCACACGATCATCCTTCACATCAGCACTCAGTTCCTCTGTAAGAGACCTATCCCTCTGTGGTGTTCAAGTGCTTCCTGTGAGACGCTGAGCCTCCACTTCTACCTGCTTGCCTGAAACTGGGAACTCAGCCCCTCCTGTGGTTGGATCTTTACTTGGCATTCTTTTCAAATCCACTAGACATTGTAATTTTAATCTGACAAGATGCTTGGTAGAAACGGTTGTTATAGTAATGACGGGGTTGTCGTCCTCATTTCTAAATTGTCTGGCAGATAGTGGATCTGATTCTACCTTGCCTGCAATTTCTCATCTTATTTATTTAGTTTACAGGTGCATAACAAACCAAGAGAACTGGTTAACCTCCTGAGATGTCTTCCAAACTGAATTATCCTGTGGATCCTAAGTACTTTTACTATTACATCCTGTTCAGACTGATTGGCAGCCATAAATATTACAGTACTGCTGCATTTAACTAGTGTATTATATACAGGGTATAATCTTGGTTTTGCTGGACCTTTTATTTGTTTATTTTTCACCAAAAAATGTAACCCCCAAAAAAACCCAACCAAACCAACAGTGGAAGAGTAAAAAGAGTCTATCATGCAATGAAAGCAATTTGTGACTTCAAGTATGGGTTAACTTTCCCCATTTCAGCTCTGTCCTGAAGTCCCACTCTCTATTCTAGGTCTTTGGCATGGATCTGTGATGAAAGCCAGGAATTCAGGGTATTCTTCCCTTCCCTCAGTAAGCACATTAGGATTTCTTGAAGTAGCAGAAACAGTAATCATGATCTCTCAACTTCTCCCATATAAAGACTTGTAGTAGCAGAGAAACAAACATTTCTCTTTTTTCCATATTCCAGGGAGACACCAGTAGAAGACAATTCCTCAAGAAAGATTCAGCAGCCAAGATTTCTCTGTCCAAATATGAGATCAATACAGCTGATGTTATTTTTCTACTTTCATATGCAAATACTAGTCTTACAATACTTGTGCTAGTCTACTACCTGCCTCCCAAGTGCAGTCTCACCTACTGAGGCTGTGAGAATTCACTGAGTTTTAAGCGAATACCATTCCCTAGGATATGCTCTGCCATGGACACATGCAGATGACTTGAGATTGATTCAGGCTCTAAAGGTTTGCATTACAGTTTGATAAAAATGTATATTTTTTCATATTCAATCCACATTACAGCACAGACTTTACATTTGTCTTTCAGTGTCTTCTACACTGTCAAAATTAATTTTTCTTTAAGAAATAACCTTATCATTTCTCACTGCAGTTTATTAACACTATTTATTGAGATATACGAAAGAGATCCTCAATAAACACCAAGTAGTTTCTGCTTGGCTTTTTAAATCTTACACAGCAAAGCTTGAAAGTATACCATCAATTGTCATTAGGGACATATGCTATAGAATATGTCTATTCATGAGATATTTTCATCCTCTATGATATCTCACTACTTCAAGCTTCAGTTGAATTAATACTATGTTGCCTTGAAAAATCTGCCCATCCTCCTTTCTCCTGATCCTCACATCATTAATTTCATATACCAGCTGACAACAGGCCGTTCTACAGAGCTGAGGAGCCCCAGATGTCTTGTACCACTTTATATCTTGACGTACTAACATATTCAACAACAACAACAACCAAATCAGTAATCGCGAAGCTCAGACATTTTGCTTAGTCCTACACACCACAATTTTTGGATTGTCTGCATTTTCTACTCTCTTGATCTGCCTGACACTCCAGTTTAATGATTGAAGCATGTTACTATTTTATCTCATTACAATTTTTATCATTATGGATTTCTTCTGGTATATATAAATATTTTATTTTATTTTCAACCAATTGCCTCCTGTTCAGAATAAAAATAGGATGGATTATAGTGAGTCACAACAGTGATTTTCTGCACAGCTGTAATTCCACTTTCAGGTATGCTGTTCCGCATGCGCAAAAATTAACAGTCTTCTTTCCTGTAGATGTGGATCCTTCAGCACTCAAATCACTCCTATTTTCTTCTGCATGCCACAGTGTTAGAATTTACCTTCCAAAGGACCTACCAACAAAGTGACAGCATGTGATACACGAACTACATCTGAGTTAATGCGTGACAACTCTTCAGCCAGTTGCTGCCATGCAAACAGATGAGTTTTCCCTGCTTTTCTTTTAGCAGGAACAACAGTTTGGCTGCTGAGTGAAGGAGGGAGACCCAATTTTCACAGTTTGTAGAAACTGAATAACTTTTGAGGCACGCTTTTCTTTCCTGACTTTTTGAAACCAGGTGTAATAAAAGTTATTCAGACAGAGGGAGAGACAGCCTGAGCTTGTTTTCTTAAGAAAGCTAAAACCAAAGACACATTACTGCAATACTCCTGTTCTACCTTCTGACATTTTTCCTCCTAATTCTGAAATCTGTACATTCAAGGGCAGAAGAACATCTGCGCTCTGACTTGTCATCCACTGCTATTTCTATATCAGCATACCAACACTAAGGCGTTCAGCACTTTTCACAAAAAGAATTGCACTCAAGTGCTTTTATTCCAAATCACGTAATACTAGGTGTGTTAACGAGCATTTTTCCTTCCTAGTCTTTTGGTATGCTTTACTTGCTACATTTTTTTCCACTTCTCAACATTACTTTTCCCCTGTATATGTTGGAAAGAAGTAGAATTTACATAAAATCATTGAGTAGACATCATTACACAGATACATCCCACAGTGCTGACCTCAGTAACATTAAAGGAAGTTAGTCTCCACAGCATTTACTAAGAGAACAACTGATTTACATCTGTAGCCCAGCTTGAACCACTCTTGCTTCAACTATTCAGTTTGAATAACCAAATATACACGCAATGCATCAGAACAATTCAGACACTCCACGTGATGCAAGATAAGTTTAAGGGTCAAGTCTTCATTTTCAATCAGGCAAGTGAGGACTGTAAACCTGCTTTTCTAGATCCAATACAAAGGTACTAAAATGTAGTTTATGACTGCAACTTGCTTGCGTTCTCTGTCTCCCCAGTCCCAAACCTTAAATGCCTTCTCAACCAGATAGCATCTTCCTCCCCACTCCTGCAGAACATTGATAATGACCACACCAATTCTAATCCTCAGTGAAGTGGCTGTTTATCATAGAATAGCTTGGGTTGGAAGGGACCTTTAAAGGTCACCTAGTCCAATGCCTCCTGCAGTGAGCAACCCCATCCAAACTGACCTTGAATGTTTCCAGGGATAGGGCATCTATCACATCCCTGGGCAACCTGTTGCAGTGTTTCACCACCCTCACTGTAAAAAATTTCTTCTGTCTACCTAGTCTAAATCTACCTCTCTTAGTTTAAAACCATTACCCCTTGTCCTATCACAACAGCGCGGTTCCCTGAAGAAGGCCAGGGGGAAATGGGAGTAGGGGAGTGGGAAGGGGGGAAGATGGAACTAGTACAAGTCTTATCTAAGGTTTTCTAGAATAATTCTTCTTTTGGGAAAAAAAACCAAACAGGAGTTGCTAGATGAACAAAAGGATTCTCCCTAAAGACACACAGCCATCAAGACTGCAGGTGGGGCTTTATTTCATTTAAAAAAAAAAAAAAAAAAGTCTTAAAAGGCCATATCTTGTGCTGCTACATTTCCCTTAGAGGTTGTCAAAGTCAAGTATCTGTAGAGCTCACTGAAAAACTACAGAAATTCGTAGAGCTCACTGAAAAACTACAGAAATTTGTAAATGTACAAATTTGTAAGTGTACTGTTTTCTTCAAAAATCCACCAGTATCAAAAAGGGCCTTGAAATATTTTTCTATCCCTTCCAGCTACCGTAGCTGCAAAGAGGACCCAAGATGTACAATCCAAAAATTTAGTCTTATGAAAGTAAAGGCTCTAGATCTACAGACAAATGTGTATTGTCCAAGTTGAAGTCATTCATATATTGTATTTAAAGGAACTCTGAGTCCCTCAGTGTGTGCAAGAGAAATAATTCATCTGAAAGTGGTCTGGATGGCAAGTTTCTAATATCATTCTCTTTACTGGGACTGTTGTAGGACTACATGTAATCTCATTGGCTATGTTGCATGTTCCTAAGACTACCCATAAAATGCAATTTTATGTCTGGGTTGATGATATTTAGTTATTTACAGATGGGTGGGCAGCAGAGTGCCTTTTGCCATGAAGTAATGCCCACACACTGTCAGATGAAGATGTTTCCATACTGTTCTAAAAATCATACCAAGCTCTACAGAAACCACAAACAAGGATATTAACATTCTGCCATTCGAGCAGTCTGTGGATATTAGTGAACTGTTCCACAAAAAAAAACCTGTTTTCTGCCTCTGTAATTGCCTCTCAGAGATTGATTCCCTTTACTCCAAAGGGTGCTACACTTTTTAGGGGAAGCTCTATACCAAGACTGACCTCAGCTGTTGCATCACTATAGCAGTCACAGGTTCATCACTCCTGGACTGAAATCCACAGCATTGATTCAGTCACCTTTCCAATATGCAGATATATCTCACAGCTGTAAAATGGGAGACGCAGCAACTTATCTTAAAAGAGCAACCACACCTGAGTCATTTGCAAAATACCATATGCTTTAAGACTTTTTCTGATCATATTCAATTTGAAAAATGTTAAGTTTCTAAGTAAAATGTGCAGCTCTGCAGATCACAGCATTTCTCTTTCAGGGGATCTACCATAACATAATAACTCAGGATGTCTACTCATCATTATCGTGTGAGTAAATATTAACCTTCTAAACACAACGTAATCTGAAACGTTCAGTGGGTTGTTTTTGTGTGTTGAAGAATAAAAGAAACCGATACAGAAATAACCACATAAAGAATATATTTTCTAGAACACATAGGTGCGTAACAAACATTGTGACTATGGGAAAAAATGTGGATGTTTGCACAAAGAACAGGATTAGAGAAGTTAATGAAATCACTGATGCTAGCTACAAAACATTCTGGAAAGACAGTACAGTATAGGTCCTCCACAGTTTCCTAGCAACAAAATTTTCTCTGCTTTCTCAGAGTATCATGAACTTGTGGAATCCTCCTACACGTAATTTGAAATCAGAGATGAAAACAAGGATGACCCATCTTCCAGACTAGAAACAGCAAACAGTTTCAAAGCTTGCTGAAATACACCTCGGTAACAAGCAGCATCTTTTGTTGATGTGATTGTATTTTACTTGCATCTTCGACATGGTCAAAGTCTTAAATGTAGCCATCAGATAATCAACCCTCAAAATGAAGAGCATAACTCAACACACAGAAAGTAAGGAATGTGAAATATTTTAGAAGAGCTTCAGTGACCACTACAAGAATTGAAAATCATTCCCAAAGACAGTGGCAGACAGGAAAATGGTTTTGACTGGCAGCTGTCCCCTAGCTTCCTTCCTCTAGACAGCATCAGAACAGGCACAAAAGAGAAGAAAATCCCCTGATTTATCCTGTATTTTACAGTGATTCCTTTGAGAAAAAAATATTTAAAGTTTATTTTCCCAACCCAGAACAGACAAAGCAGAAATAAAATTCATGTTTCGACTAACCAGTCTTATCCTTTAATATTAATATCCTACCTGTAATGATATTTAAAATTGCAGTAAAATAAGTAATTTATCAGGGCTTTAAAACAATAATGCTTAACTCCCTGCTCATAAAAAAACAAGTGAGGGTTATGGCCTAACCAATAAAATTTCTACACAGAAATTCCTCAAAAGAAGTTTTCCACCAACAGAATTAACAGCTGACTTTTCAGTTTGGGAAGGTAGCTTTCATTTCTTTAATTGCTTAGAAGGCAAGGCTATGAGTGCAAGTTTGCCAATCCACAGCAAACTGCATACATAACTCGCAAGACAGGCATCCTTCTAAGCACAGGACAAATTATCACACCACAAAAGAATGGTAAAATATCTTTAAAAACAATAAGCAACTATCATGAAAGTAGTACAAAATTATTAAATGCCCAGGTAATTCAAATTACAGTTTAATATAGAAAACCTTATTTTACAAACAAAATCCTATTCTAAGTGAACAGAAAAGTAACATCATCCTCATGGACAAAAAATGGACATGAATATTTACCCCGGTCAATTCCAATAGATATCTTGGTTCTATAAGGTGAGAGGAAACAGGACAAGTTACTGCTTTAGGGAAAAACAAAAAAACAAACAAACAAACAAAAAAGAACCAAAACAAACTACATACACACACAAAAAAACAACCCCCAAACAATGAAAAAAAACCCAACAACCCAACATGCACTAAAAGGGGGCACTATTCTGGCTGTTTTCCTGTACCTGTAACCTTATATGTTAGCAAGCTCCCAGTTTAATTTCTTCTTCAAAAGCCGCTGCCTTTGGTCATGTGTTGCATCAGCTCAAGAGAAAAAGATATTTATTGTTTCTTCTTCCTTTTTAGTATGAGCAGACAGAATTCAGGTCAGACCATTTACTTACTATTATTAAACTTCTGTGCTAGTCAACCCACAGTCCCAGCTTACTTAAGCAGGTTAAAATATCAATTTCTGACAAAATTATCCTTTCTGATAATCTACCAAGAGTAATTTCGGTTGAGCACAGTGTAGATTGCACAGCACGGTATTTTTCTATACTACTTCTTTTCACTAGGGATTAAAATCTCAGAAGAGCACCTTACTAAGGCATTGAGGCAATTTAAGTTAAACTTCAGTCCTAGCTTTAAATCTGATAATCCAAAACCTTCACAGCATAGGTTAGCACCAGTGCCAGGCTGCAGTTTCAGTCTGTGACTGTTTCCACAGCTGCTCTTTAAAAGTCAACACCAAAGGCAGAACATAATTCAGCAAGCGCAGTGGCTAAAAATATGCCCATGCTATGGTAAGTATTCAGAACTGATGTCTTCCACGTCTGCCATATCTTCCAGTAACTTTTAAGGGAAAAAAAAGGGGGAAGCGGGCAAAACATACGGCACTCTTCCATACTTACTCTGCAAACTTAGGATGTATGTGCACTGTCTAAATCAGATATTACAAAAATCTAGATCTTTGAATACTTAGCGGCACACGAGTAAGAATTAAAGTAACACAGGTATCTTCTTCATTAGTTGAAATCTAAATCAAATACATTATTTGAATTCTAAATTAAATGTGAAGGGTGTTTGCAGACAACCCATAGATGCAGAACTGCAACTAACATCTATTAGAACTGCATACAAAACTTAGATATGTATATGCATACTGACTAGCTTCCGGATGTCAGGGAGTATCTAAGTTGCTGGCATGAGAAAGTTGTTGACAGAGAATTTGCTGATCATTGACACTGGTTATTCACACTTTCTCAATAACGGTGCAGATAGATTTTTGGGTTGGTTTTTTTTTTCCCAAATTGCTTTGTGGTGTCTGTGTACATGTATATATTTCATGAAGAAAACTAAAACCAGCTGCAGTACATTTCTTGATTGTTTCAGCCTGTGGGAGAGGCTTCTCTGTTTAATATCGTAAGTAGCAATGGCACTAGGACATGAAAGATATAAACTGTGACGCAATATTAGGTAACAACATTATAAATAGTAGGGTAGACCTTATTTAAATAAGGTTAAGAAATTATTTGTGAGAAGAAAAATATCATCTTACATTTGACATTTAGAACCAAAAAGATGTAATCCTACCCACGTTTTTACAGTCTAAAAGACACAAGTCTCAAACAAAGATGGTAGCACAGAGCAGGTTCTGTTAGATTTAGCAAAGAAAAGAGAGACTAGCTGTTGGAATAGGTTTTAAGGCTCTATTTGAAGGAGGAAAGCTTGAGTAACAAAAGCACAGAGGCAGTCTGCCAATATCCTATTTAGCAGAAATGGATAACCTAACAGTTCAGGTATGGCTCAAGAGATACAGATGGGAGTCTGTGCTCCACGTCTGATTTTAAATCACAGCTGCTGAGTACCTGGTTTCCCCTCTCTGAAAGAGAGAAATATTATTATCCTTATTTCACAATAGTCTTGTAAAGATAAACGTACAAGACACAGATGCTATTGTACCTGGGTTACTTAAGTATTTAGAATACAATGAAATTACATTTACGTGAACATGCAAGCATGAGACACAGATAGAACAGTGAAAAAGAGTGAATTCTAAAAGCTCTCACAGGCAGATCTCCACCTCTGAGATACAATGAATAGACAGAGGACAATTTCAGATAAGTTCCATATGGAATGAAGATCAAGACCAGATGTAGCCGAAATGTGAATGCCAGAGGCATACAGCAATGTGGCCACTACAGACAGCATCATGTAACTGGGAATACACACTACACATGGGGCAGTTTCAATCGGCTCTGTTACAAGCTCCCCTAGTAAGTCATATTTGTAGTGATTTTCAGGCAAATGTATTAACTGCAGCTTGAGAAAACACATTCCAGTTTCTAAATATCTCAACAATCTTTAGGTCTACCCTACTAACAAAGGAAACAGTCACAGAGTTACAGTCACAGGGCTTTAGTTCATAACAATGAATACGTAATTGTACTACTCGTATTAAATGTAAAAAAAATAAATAAGATATGATTTGACAGTTTTCTCCAGATGGAGTTCCATTTAACATGCATACAGCTACTACATACATTGCTGTTAATAGACCTTTTGTGCTTTTCTCTGCACCAGTATTGTAACAAGTGGAAACTATGAAGCTCAGAGCTCTAAGCATACGGAATTTTCCAGGTCACATGTTAAACCCAAGTGCTGGACTCTGCTGGGCAGAGAACATTAAGGAAGAAAAAAACCTGAATTCTAACCATATGTTTTGAAATGAAACAATATGCTCATTCTATTACAGCTGAAAACTTTAATAACTAGTTTACAGTTAGCAGCAATAGAGAGGGAAAGTCATCTCAAAATGGCATTTACTGTGGGATAGAAAGTAATTACAGCATAGTAATGAGAATGTGCAATGTATGTACCACAAGTCTGACATTACAATATTAAGTTATACCATTGCCATCATAAATATTAGCATGGTTATACAAGGATTTAAAAAAAAAACCACAATAAAACAAAAAGCAAACAAACAACAAAAACAGACAAGATTTTAAATAAGTGGGATTTGGTTTATGTTTTAACTATTCCATGCCAAGATTTTCATCTTTCAGAGGATTATGAAAAATAATCTGCCCTTTAACCAATGGAACTAAGATCAGCAGCAGAGAAACACACCTATTCAGAGTTAAACCTTTAATTGCACTTAGAGCACAGGTTAAGGACTCGAGGGAAAAAAGGACCACACAGAAAATAGGGTAAGGCCAGTGCCCAGAATAAGTTGGAAGCACATACACATCTGCATTGCATGAGCTCATTACACAGCCCAGAATTCACCATACCAGGCAGTCCCTTTTGCCACTGGGGGAGCAGGAAGGGTTCCACTCTACACACATCCCGGAAAAAAAACCAAAATATTTTGGTTTTTTTTACCAAATTACAGCCATTATCCTTAGAAAGTAAGTATTTGTCCAGGTTAGAAATTACTATTAGAGTTTCAAGCAATTAAAAACAGTCCAGAAAATTGCTTAATTACACTCAAATGCAAACACACTTAAACTGTTATATGCTTATTGGGGAATTATTTTAGCTTGCATTTCTGTTGGCAAAAAGCAAACAACAACAATGAGACAGAGAGAGACTAATCACTTTCCAGCCCCAAGATTCTATTCTTGGTGTGGTATCTGGGATTATTTTTTATGACTTCATCTTGGCATTTTTCTGTTGCTACACTGTTTATGTCACGTTTGTAGACTCCCCATGCCTTCTGCATTCACAGAATCACAGAATGTTAGGGGTTCGAAGGGACCTCGAAAGACCATTCAGTCCAACCCCCCTGCTAGAGCAGGATCACCTAGACCAGGTCAGACAGGAATGCATCCAGGTGGGTTTGGAATGTCTCCAGAGAAGGAGACTCCACAACCTCTCTGGGCAGCCTGTTCCAGTGCTCTGTCACCCTCACCGTGAAGAAGTTTCTGCTTATGTTTACATGGAACCTCCTATGTTGCAGCTTGCACTCATTGCCTCTTGTCCTATCACTGGGTGTCACTGAGAAGAGTCTGGCTGCATCCTCCCAACACTTGCCCTTTATATATTCACAGACATTAATAAGGTCACCTCTCAGCCTCCTTTTCTTCAGGCTAAAAAGACCCAGCTCTCTCAGCCTCTCCTCATAAGGGAGGTGCTCCACTCCCTTCATCATCTTAGTGGCTCTGTGCAGGACTCCCTCCAGTAGCTCCCTGTCTTTCTTGAACTGGGGTGCCCAGAACTGGACCCAGTATTCCAGGTGGGGCCTCACCAGCGCAGAGCAGAGAGGGAGGATATTTTTATTTATTTGTAAATAAAAAATTAAAACCTTTTATGTTACTCTACAGTACAACGTAAGTTGTTCCTTTCAATTACATTTTGAAATGCACTAGATTACATCATTTAAATAATTGCAAGATTTCAAGTTCACTATTTGCAGTAGCAGAGCTGTATTTCCATAGGCTTCTGAGATGTTTCAGATGCAGTGTTATGTTCCAGTCCTTAAGTCAATCAAACAACAGACTTTCAGTGGATGTATCCTACTCTTCCATGGGTTCCACATAAACCTGGGGTGCATGTGTCAGAGAGCAAGAGCTCATTACTGCAGCCCCAGTGAGCTCCACTGGAGAACAAATGCATGACCAGTAAAATCTCCAGTGACAAAGCAGTGCATCAGGCTTTGCAGGAGCTGCTACAGGACACACCAAGAGACTTCTATTTTTGACATGTTTTGGGGGGATGGGAAAAAATATTGAATGTACCTGTGCCTCAGTTTCCACCTCTGTGGTGTGTGAAGCACATGTACAGTACTCCCTGAGTACTTCGAAGTGTTTACACCAGAACCACTTGGCAGAATGCAACAAACATTCATGATTTGAAGATGGTCCAAGAATTGAAATGTCACCTGTAGCAGTCAAAGAGGGATTGCAATTATCAGCCACCCTTTCTGAAGCAGGTGTTAAAAAGGGGTTGGGTTTTAAGTGTTGACATGGGAGAGGATGCTCCAAAGAATGCCCAGTTTAGAGAAATGTATAAAGATGCCTCACCCAAAAAGTAATTTTTTTTAAATGTGCTTTATGTATTCCTCAGCTTTATAACAAAGTCAGTGCATCTATAGTTAGGCCCACGCATTCAGCCCCAAATCTCTTCCTGCCTCCCCTCCCTCTTCCACTAACCATAGCTAACTTGTCATCCTCTGCCTTCCCTGTTACTGGAGGCAGACCTGCTGTGCTGTGTGTCCCTAGCAAAGAGCTGCCAGCAGGAACCTACCCAAAGCCCAGAGGGGGAGCGGGGAGCTGTAGCGTGCAGGCTATCAGATACACAAAAGTCCAGCTTAGGGGGCCCCATAGCCCCTCTTATGGAGAAATGACACCCAGTGGGATCATTAATATAAAGTAACAAAGCCATTTCAAAGCAGCAGGAGCTGACTGTAACTCCTGGGCAAAGCTGTGACCTGTGCCACCAGGGTGCTGAAGTACAGGCGTGGCCTTTCTGATAGCTTATCTGCCACTGAGGGGAGAGGCACAGCAGGATGCTACAGTGACTGTGCATCAGTGGTTTTCCACTTACTTGCTTATTGTTTTTCCACTAAGCAAAATCTTTTGCAAGTCTCCTCCTCAGCACCGAGATCTCCTTGGATATTGTTGCAGTGCCTCATTCTGACTCCAAGGTAGCAAGATAGCCTGCTGGGTCCTTCGTGGGACCAGTAGGTACCAGTAGGCCAGTGTCTCTGGGGATTTCTGCCCTTCTCGACACTGCTTGTGTGCAGGTTTGAGTCCTGGCTGGCTTCAGGGCATGCAGGATCATGCCTCTTCTCCCTGGAAACAGTGTGCTTTCCGTTGTATAAATATTGAAAGTAGCTTGTTCTGACTTGTTCATTTAATTATGGAGTCAGTTGGAAAACTTCAGAATGGTGAAGGAAAATAATTCTTAGATTTTCTCACTGTTGCAAAAATAGAGTAGGAAATAACTAGAAGATATGAAGTATAAATGTCTCATTTTAATGACAAATACCTAACAAATGGAAGGAAATGCACTTTTATTTAAATGTCATCACGTTGTTTAAACCAGGCTTTCTCATCACGGAAATGATCTTTCCAACTCTAGGAATCTCTAATGTTGGAAGGGGCTCCAGCTCTTGGCAGGTGGCAAAACCACTTGTGTCCCTGCTGGCTCGCTTTGCCCCAGCTGCTGAGCACTGCTGTCCACTTACCCCGCTCACACTTCCCTTCTGTCACCACTCTGGGGTTCTCCCACAAGTGCCTAAGGTCAGTACTCCGTGAAAATACAGGCGAAGGGGAGCAAGCTAAAGGTGAGGAAGCCAGGCACAGCTTTGCGAGTGCTCTTCACCTTGTTCCAGGCTCAGAAGAGGTGCCATAAACTTCCCTTTGGTGCGTTTAAGGGGACGTCAGAGGAGCTACCCGGGATCAACCGGCGCGTTTGGAGTGTAAAGGAGGAGAGAGCTTAACTGGAGCTTGCAGCAGCAGCCACAGAGCAGTCTGTTCTGAAGACCAAAATTTTGATGTTGTTTAGAGAGGTTATCCTTATTTTCTAGTGAGCTTGCCACATCTAACGACAGTTCCACACCCCAGCCACACACCTCCTTCCCCCCAAGCAGTCTGCAAACACGGAGGAAAACATACAGGGATGGAATAGAGCGGCTGGGCTGCCCCATGCTGCCAGGCAGCTGCAGGGGGGGACCCTCACTAGCAGCTCCTGCTCATGTCTCTATTCTTTCTGTTCCTGAATGCAGCATTACATGAACTCTTATAATGACAAGGAAACACATTCAACCTCTAAGCAACCCAGTGAACGTGGCTGACGTACACTAGTGTATGTACTGTGCCAACATTGCTGGAGTACAAACTGACCAAGAATGCCAGCACCCTGGTTCACCGGACACTTGTGTACAGGGACCTCTTTCTGCACCATCATCATCTGAAAGCTTTCAACGCTGACTTAAACAAATGATGAATGTATAACCCTTACATGGACGAGTGGCAGAATTAATGCAAGACTCTCAGCTTTGGGGAATTCTTCCTATGCAGTATTTCCCAACACCAGTTGAGAGTCTAGGCAGCTTTTAGTTGACCTGAACCTATGGTGACAGCTGGGAAATAATTTGCAAGTATGAAATGTTGCTTCCACACTCTGCTCAATATATTATCGGTGCAGTCATTATCAGAAAAGATGGAGTGTGAAACAATATATGCGATTGCTTTATCTGACAGCCTTGTTTTCTCCTCCCTTGCTCATTGAATGAGTCTACCTAATGTCAGACTCAATAAAGTCAGGCAGCTGGCTATAAGAAAAAGCAGCTCCTCATTAGGGGAGGCCCATCACGCTGCCTTTGTTTGTGCTCATCTGTTTTGCTGAAACGGACAAGAAAAGCATGAATATTTAAAGCACTTTCCTGGGGCTGGGAACCAGCTGAACGCAGTTCTGCTGGGTTTTCCCCTCCTCCTCTTCATCAAAAAGGAACCCTCAAATGCTATTGACCATTCTGCTCCATTTAGACCCAGACAAACATTCATTGTAGATGAAACAAATCAGAATGAAAGAGACCCTTTGGTGGTGGTTGGTTTTAACGTGCAAAGCCGTGCTCTAAAATAGCTATAAAGTTTCTTTGAAAGCTTCGTGGTTTAGCGGTTTCGGTCCAATATCCTCACGGCCAGCAGAGTTCTTGCCCTGTGGTTTCTCTCCCTAGCAGGCTGCGCTCCCCATAAGCTGCACTTGGATGGCAGCTTGACGTGGGGCACACAGCGCAGGGCTCCTGGCTGGGGCTAGAGAAACACGGATCCGAGCTACTGCAGTAGGGCAGATGCAGTCAGCTCGCACCTCTTTGTTGTCTTAACATTTCCTCGTCTCTCTCTCTCAGTCAAAATTGAGACAACTTTACTCTTGGGTAAGCACATCAAGGGAACACAAGTGAGTTTCTGCAGGGCAGCAGCAGGAGCTGGATGGCCAGTGGCAAAGGCAGCTTGTGCAGTCCAGGCTGTCACTCCCTGTCACGTTCACGGAGAGACTGACCCAGCAGCCCTTGCAGGAAAAGAAGCACCTGGTGTTTGCACTCCTGTTGCTCGGGCTTGGGAAAGGACTAAACACATTGGAATAGGAAAGATATGTCTGTAAGAATAGCAGCCTGTCTGTAAGACTGTCTGTAAGAATAGCATCCATCCTCTTTTTGTGAGTTATTTTTCAGCCGTTCATGCACAGAATTTTCATTTTGGAAAAGGTTCCAGCCCAGTGCATGTAATGTGGGGGAAAGAGAAAGGTGAAACCCGGCAGATAATCCACGGAAGTGGAAGTTACAAGAGCAACAGTGGAGAAGGTTGCTTAGTCTGATGTAAGAGCATCAAGGAAAGCTTGATTCAAGGCACAAAACCATGAGAAACTGCAAAAGGCAAATCCTTTATGAAGGTTTATTTAGAAAAACCACAATGCTGGGGAGTCACTGTTACATAGCGTGGTAATTCTCCTCCTCTCGAGTAACATGCACCACACCGTGCGCATGCAATCACTTTTGTTCCAGAGAGCACATCTTCGAGTCATACACGTATGCATACGGTCCTTCGTGCACACTACAGGTCATATACATGTATAGGAGACGCACAAAGTTGAGCTTTTCCATGAAAAAAAATGTATAAAAAATACAAACCAAATTGAAGCTGTCAACATGAGAAGCAATGTGCAAAAATAGACGTTTGCTTAAGAAGAAAGGACTCTTCTGTTCCTGTTCCCCATTCAGCACTGAGTATGCCAGGTGTTGCTTGAAAGTGGAATTGGAAATAACTAGTGCCATCCTGCCCCCCTTTGTTAGTGGCAGAGATTTTTATCCAGCGCAGGAGTCCTATATTAATATGAAAATCTGCCTTCAAGCATCACCATCCTGTGCCGTTGTTGGACTGAAACCATTCTTACAGTGTTATAATGCTTGGCTTGTGATGCTCCAGGCTGGGTGACAGCCAAGCCCTTGTGTGGAGCACATGGAAGAGGCAGGACACAGATATGCCTGGTCACCAAGGCTGCTGTCAGGGGCTGGCAGCAGCTGCCTGGACAAAATGGCCAGGGCTGAGGAGTTCTCCTCATGCATGCTGAAAGGACCAGGCTTCCCAGGTCCCTTGCCAAGGGATGCACAGCTCCAGGCACTGTCTGCTAGGTCATGGTGGGACTGGTGTTTGAGATGATACTCTGGAGTGCCTGAGGAATCCTCCATTCAGAGGAAACATGCCTGTGCAAACAGCATGGCAGATGGAGGGACAGAGAGCCCGCAGAACCGTCTGCAGCCAAGTACCTTGGTCCATGATACAAACTGTTGCTGACATGGCTGAAGCCACCTGGCCATCTACTAACCACTGGGGTGGCTCTGAGCAAAGCTCTACGGGATGCCGTGCTGCAGACATCCTGAAGCAGCCAAACCCATCTAGCCTTGTAAAACTGCTCCATGCAAATATCAACACTTCTAATGGTAATTAAGACTAGAAATGGATTGCACTTGTTTCCCTTAAACACATATGCTTACCACCCTTTAAAATAAAAGTAACCCTAAAAAAACCCCATTCAAAATACATTTAAAAAAAAAAAAAAAGATAGATGGGGCTTCCCTTGGTTGCATCAAAGGAAAAAAAAATAAATGATGGGGCAGTGTGATTCTCATCACTGAAGTCTGTCAGCAACCAGGTTTGGGGGGATGAGGATTCTTCCTACCCGTGAGACTTCCCTCTGCAAAGCCCAGTGTTCCCCTGGCAACCTGCATGGTTTTTAAGGACTACTAAAGCCCCTGCAGAGTTATGACTGTGTTACAGAACTTTGTTGGTTTTTTTTAACGGGATCAATATCAGAGAAAATCCTGCGTGGATCCAGGGAAAATCTCAACAAGACTCCCCCGTCTGTTGTTTCTTTTTCTTGCAAATCAAAGGTTTCAGCCTTCGGAGAAAGGGAAGAAGAGGTGGAAATTTGAAAAAGCGAGCTCTTCAGGGAAGTAAGCTGTGGCTGCTGTACTTCACATCCCAGCTCAGGAGACCAGATTAGCAAACCACTTGAGGTGAGATTTAAGTGTATGAAGACTGATACCCAGCAAGAAGAGCGTTGCCTTGACCTATTCATTTCCATTATAAAAGGCACAGAAGGAGGGTTGATCCTGTTAGCTTTCACCCTGGCTCTGGTCACCAGAACATCCCTCGGACAGGTATGTCTGCCCTGCCTGACTGCTCCCGAGGCTGCCCTGCTTTCTAGTCCCTGCATGCCCAGCTGCAGAGTGGCTCAGGACAGGGGTACACTGCAGTGACCGTTACCTCCAGCACTGTCCCATCACCCAGCTGAAGGAAGCGGTGCTCCATCCCTTTTGTCCCAAAGCAGCTCTGTCCTCTGAGGAGAGGCTAGTGGGCTACTGTTTCCCAGGCAGCAGACTAGCCCCAGGTGTGTTTCTTTGCTAAGCTTTCTTTGCTTTCTTTTGCACACCCCAGGTGTGTTTCTGTGCTTAGCTTTCTGAGAGCCCTGGTAGGTGTGGCACACCTAACCCTGTCTGCCTTAGCTCCTAGCCCCCTCAGCATGCGTACGCGTAACCCAAATGAACTTCTGGCTGTTAGAGACCTCTGTTGTCAGAGATAAAACACTGGTGGTGAATAGTTTTAGACCAAAAAAAATGAAACATCAGATTGAATTCTCACTAACATTTTGATGGTGTTGAGCACTGGGGTTAGCTACTCCTTCATGAGCGTTGTCCACTGGGTTAAGGTCCCGTCCAGCATCCGAGTTAAGGCCCTGGTTTAGCAAAGCATTTGTGTATATGCTGAAATCTGCCCTTATTAGCTAAGCACTGATTTGAATACCTAAGTGCCTTCTAATACAGGGAGAAACTTCATCTAGAGCCTGTAAGTGTAAGTGATGCAGTCGCAGCTACCAGTTTTTAATGGGTTGGGCTTTTTTTTCTTTTTTCCCTGGTAGTACAAGCTGCATTCCTGGATTTAACTATTTAGTTAATCTTCATCTAAAAGGTCCTGAGAGAGTTCTGTAATGCTAACAAATGTACATAAATACCAGAACTAAAAAAAATTCAAATGCATGGCTCAAAGTAAAACAAATATTTCTCAGAATACTTGTTTAGATTAATAGCTGTAAACTGTGCATTCTAGTAGCAGATAAAAACCCACTGGCCTAGGAAAAAAAACCCAAACTTCCAAATCTATGGAATTGGCAGCACTGCTATTACTTTACAGTGTGGAGTAAGGATAACAAATCTCAGTGTAACGTTGCAATACGATCCACCTAACCTAAGCACATGTAAACAAGTAGGCTTTGACAGTGTTTATACAGCTAGGTGTGACCCTACGTTTGGGTGGGGACCCCGGAAGGTAGACGGGTGCTGTTCCAACGCGGTGCAAAAGAGAGGCTCCAGGGTGTGACCCTGCAAACCTCTACTGGCATTACTGTTTCTGCTCCTGGGAGCATCCCATGGCAGGATTCAGTTCAGCAGGACTATGCACATGTAAGTAAGGATTATTCACAAAGGTAAGGCATTGCAGAACTTGGCCCTACAGTTTCTATTTTCAGCAGAGATTCTCTTACACGTACGTGAGATGATATTTTAACACATCAGCGTCTGAACTGAGCGTCAGGGTCACTGTATGTTATGCTCAGTAACATAGTTAAGATTCTGCATATTGGCCTCAGATACTGCAGAAGATTCTTTTCATTTAAAATCAAACCCACTATGAATCTTATAAAAATTAACTGCGAAAGTTAAAAATGAACAGGCTGTGTTTTCAAGGTTAAAAGGAGACATCAACAAATACGAGCAACTCCCATTGAAATGGTTTTCCAGTGCCTTCCCTTCTGCCCAGCAAGCACTCATATTGCAGTTGTTGGTGGCCTCCAGTCTTGCCTCGCATCCCCTATGGCACGGTTACTGCCGCTCTCCTTCTACCCGCTTTTTACGAACTAGGCCAAGAAAACAAGAAAAGAACAGTCAGTATCACTCTCCTGAGAGCCTCAGGACTCACCTCACTGCCGTGCTCCCTTCCCAGTAACATAGGAAGGAAGGAAGGAAGGAAGGAAGGAAGGAAGGAAGGAAGGAAGGAAGGAAGGAAGGAAGGAAGGAAGGAAGGAAGGAGCTTGTAAGAAATATCAGGATTATGTCCATAAATGCCATAATTAACAGATCTTAATGCTAAACACAACAATTCTATCTAGACTGCACTTTATCTACATCACAGACTGTAGAATTTCACCAGGTGTTCATATCAATACATTTTCTATAAAAACCAGATTCTGAGATGAAGGTTTTAGAAGATGGAATCACCTTTTCCAGTGCTTCCTCACAATGGCTCCATTTAGACTTTTGCTACCTAGTTCTTTTAAATAACACTGTGTTCCATCTAAGTTGGTACTGGTCTGCTCTAGTCTGCATAGCAGTCCTCTGGTTTATTTAAGAATTAGGCATCAAAAATTGGTAACTTTTGTAATTGCATAAGTGTACACTACAAGCAATAATTTATATCCTTTAAAAAAAAATAACTTCAAGTACTCAAGTATTGATATCAATTACTATTGGCAACAAGGAAAACATCATACTGGACCTTAAATTACCAGTTTAAATTTCACATGCTATTATTGCATCAACCATCTGATAGGAAGTTAATTCCAGAGTCTCACAGAAAACTGAGTAGGTTGAAGTTGCTATTTAGCAAAGCAGAGAGTGATGAGCTTTGTCTTATAGGCAGGATTATTTTGACAGGCACCCTCATTTGAATTTCTACAGCATTTAGGACATATTACAGCTGGTATGCAACAGGTCTAGTTGGGCAGCATTTGCTAGGCTAGACCCCAATAAAAAGGTATTGATTTTTCTCTGACTGTGCCAGATAAGATGCGTGAGGTTGTCCCGTTTCTGATACTGAACTGCTGAAGTACAGAACAAAAGCAGTAAAACTGGATGAATGAACACTTTTCACTACAGAAAGTCAATAACAACAATATATTACTACAAACATCCCATGACTTCACTATCAGGAGGTTTATTTCATAGTGCTTTTGTGTTGCTGCCTTTATTTTATTGAATTATTTTAGGGTTCTATCTTACTAAGTCTTGAATGAAACAATACAATACAAAAGCAGAAAAAGGAAGATTAGGTACAGGACATGTATCTGATTGCAACTGGTTAAATAGCAGGGGGAAAAAAGGTCTTTCTGTCTTTGTTGGTGGGATGTTTCAGATAGCATTCTGGTATAGTTTCAGGACCAATAGTATATCATGACAATGCTTAGGTACTGCTAAAAATTCAAACTGAAAAAAAGTAAAAATACTGTGAAAGAAATAGGCACTAGCTCAACTCTTCTCTTAGCTCTCACAGGGAGAAACCCACGCTGAAGCCAGCAAAAGCATCATAGTTCAACACTCAGTTTTGGAGTAGAATTGATTAAAAGCCTTTAGAATTTTTTTTTCTCCTCTTCTTACTCTAACTGCTCCTGCCTCGTCATCTCCTCCTTACTCGTGTATTGAGCACACAGGGCAGAGCATCTCACACCCAGGTAAAACCTGCAAAGCTTTGTTGTCTCTGCCTGTACTTGGTCACACAGGCAGGAAAGGGTTTTTTGTTGCTTTGGTTGGGCAGGCTTGGTCTGTCATGGGCAGGGCAAAGAAGTGAGGACTTCTGTATTCACTGAACGAAGAGGATGGGCTTGGCTCTATACTTCCTGGCCACAATAGCTGCCAGGGCACCTGGAAATCCAGGGTGCTCCATGGAAAAGGCTGAAGGAGTCGGAGAATAAGAACAGTGGCTCCTAATCACAGCAAGATCTTTGCTGTTGTTTACTCTAAAGTCTGTGGAGTTATGCCCCTCACATATAGCACATTGTACATTATGGAGTTAGAACTCAATCCAGACAGGAGGAGTTGTGTCTAGAATGTCAGGGCTTGTCTCACATAAAGTGATAAGGAGAGGTAGTAGCACCTTACCCAGATCATTGTTTTTAGTGATAGCTGCTGCTACCCTGGTTCGTGGACCTTGCTTTGTGAACTGGTATCCAAACTTGAGAATCCTGGAGTTCTCCTCCAGCATCTTGGCAATCTCCATCTCCACAGCTGTCCCCAGCTGCTGCCTCTGTTGTCAATGTGGTGAAATTACCCCAAAAGAAAAGAAAATATTTTCGTATGAGAGAGAAATAAGTGGTTATATTTCAGTGCTGTGCTGCAAACTACAAAGAGAATCCTGTCCCTGGAGATTTTGCTCTGGGGTTTACATTGGGCTTTGACCAGTTTTATTTAGAAGTTTACACAATGTGGTTGCATAGGCATGGGACATGAGCTGCAGAATGACTGAGCCACAGAAGCTGCCTTGACTTTTCCAGAACCCTCCAGGAGAACTCTCTGGAAATCCATATAGAAGGGAAACAAAAGTGGACTCGCTCAGTGCTCTCTTTACCTGGTTGTCAATTTTAATCTCTGTCAGGGATTCATTCTCTTTCAGTGCATCAATCAGTGCCAAAATACCCATCCCAGTGATGAAGTTGGATTCTACATTCAGACTCTTCAGTGTTTTGTTCACTTTTAACATATCTGCAAATGCCTGAGGGGTCAAAAAGAGGGAATATAATGTCTTGAGAGTTTCAGGGAATAACAAGGAATCTGCAAAACATAGCTTAGTACCTACCACAAAATAAAACATACTTAGGCTTAGAATGACATAGAATGTAGATCAGAAGAAATTACACTTCTACTTAGCATAGTCATGGGGAAATTTTGCAAGGGAAAATGAAGAATGCATCCTAAAGCAGGCATAGACCTACTTAAAAACTGTGGCTTTTTTTCCAGCAGTGTTTGAACTTACAATAGCTACAGGGTCATTGCTTCGAGTAGCTGCAAGGCTGAATGTCTTCACATGTGTGTTACTTTCCAAAGCTTTTGCAAATTCTTTCAGTGTTGGAATAGGAATATTCTACAATAAGAAGATAAATCTGGTGATTAGGAAAGCCAGTCACATTGCTAGACGCTGATTTTGATTATTAAAAATAATTGATTAATAACCAGTCTATGCAATTTAAACATCCTTGATGCTTTTAAGAGTATCTCAGAATGGACAAAATGTCCTCTGCTTACAGTGGCCTTCAGAGACCCAGGGAGGGCTGTGCTGAGATGCAATGTCAGCACTGCCTTTAACTGGGTCAGGCCAACGCAAGCACATGACCAATCTCTAAGCTACTTTCCTATTTTGCTGATGGTTGCTCAGTCTCTGTGTGCCAGCTCCTTCATTTGCATGTGCGGGCTAATTGAATTTGGCCAGTGGTGACTATATAGTGCCCATGAGATATCTTGCTTTACAGTCTGCTAAAGAAAGGCAGCCAGAGAGAGTCACCCCTTGGGCTTTTAACTGGCATCTAATTCAATATCAGGCATTGACGACCTTGGACCCTACAGTTCCCTCCAGATCCCTTGACTGTGTCCTGCTTTTCCTGAACAGTAAAGAGAGACAAAAGTTGAAGATAAAAGGCAGTTGCTTTGGAGGTATTTGAGTAAACCTTCCTGTAATGACATAAATGAAAGCATAGCATCTACCTTTATGTTGTTGAGATTAATTTCTATGAGACTAGGATCATTTGCTTTTATCCTTTGTAAACTTGCTTCCACGTTGGTCGGGTTAGGTGGCTCCTCAAAGATGGGCTTCACCTTTTCACCCTTCACCACATCTGCAACACAAGATGTCATGAAATGTTGATGTGAGGAACAGGCATCATCAGTAACCATCTGGCTTTTCAATTCCTGTTTAGGTTTGTACTGTACCATTCAAGAAAGGGTTTATATGAACCACAAAACTTGGGAACAGGACTAGAGCCCCATTATCCCTGCCATGCCCTTTACACCTTCTGTGCACCCAGGAGCATGTCACTGGAGGCTGTGATCACAAAGGCTGGAAGGTATCCAGGTGTCACAAGTAAATTTCTCTATGTACAGAAGTCTCAGTACAATTCATTTGAGCCAAAGCAACTTTAAAGGCTATTGTATAGGATGTAATATACTGCAAGGCAGGTGTGCTCAGAACTTACCCATTATGTCAGTGAGAAAATGTCCCTGCACCTATGAATTGACTGTTAACATCAAGAAACATAACCAAGAGGCTCCTCAGTTTCCCTCTCTCAGCTGATGCTATCAGCCTTGCTATGAATTCCTACAGTTCTTGTAAAATGGTAACATCTGCACTCTCTAAATGATAAAACCATCGAAGCATGAAAAGCAAGGCTGTTGGCCAGCACCAACATTTATAAGTCTTTCAGTATGCATGCTCCAAAGAGATACAGTTTTTAATGCTGCAAGCTATGAACTATAAATATTCTTAGAAATGCAGAAAATTCACAGCTCAGAATTCAGTTAGTACTTCTAATTCCATGCATGTAGTCGTGGAGATTATCAGGCCTGACCACACAAGGCACTAGAGGCAAGAGAGGAATACGTTACTGCCCACGGGTACGTTGAAACACTTTCATTTTGTGTTGTAGACTGAATGATTTTGAAGACTTGTGCTCAAGTCTCAACATGCTATACATTGCTGTAGAGTGCAATGGGTAAAGTCCATCCCATATCATGGGTCAAAAGAGAACCAAATGTTTTTTTTAGAACTCATATTCATAGTAGAGATGAAGTCATACACAAACCTTGAGCTGGTTTTCACTCTGCTCCCTTTCACCCCAAACTTTTTTCTTCAGTAATTCCCTGAGAGACCTCACATAACCCTGAGTAACACTCCAGATTTCCTAGAGAGCAGGGAACTGAAAACTACTGGTAAAGGACATATAGAGAATTCACCTTGGATGCAAGGATGGAAAGTAAACAAAAACCAACAAAGCAGTTTTTGCACTCGTGGCACCACCCTGCCAAGCTGGGAGGAAGAGACTGGCACCCTGCCCTCGGGTTAGACAGCACAGCACAGTCAGTCTAGAGCTTAGCAGGATGTTTCATTTGCTACTTCACTGCTTCCTGTGAGATTTTTCTTGTTCCTTTAATCACGGTGCTGTGATTTTGAGATGTCTGCCTCTTCTGAGGCAACTTTTGAGATGTCTGCCTCTTCTACTGAAGCGTTTCACTTGGCTAAGGAAAGGTATTGCTTTTGGACCAAAGAATACAGTGATGTGATGGTGATTTTGATTCTTAAATCTGTGATTGGAGCGCAGTTTAGCTGACTCACATAGCTGATATTTTGACTCAGTACAACCCAAATACTCTGAAATCTGTGTGGATTAGTAACGCATGCAGCTATGTGTTAGGAGATGGATGGGAGCTCACGCAGGGCCCCACGGGGGAGGCTTGCAGATTAGCCTTAATCCTGAGAAAAATGAAGTGACACGGTGTCCTGTCTACTTTCCCACTCCCATAGAAATGAAAGTTCCTGGTAAAGAGAGCTGCTGTTCTCGTGGCCTTAGAAGAAGAAAATATGTTTTGAGTACTGTTTCCCTAGAAAAGGACATTCCACAATTTTGTCTTAAAAAGCAAAGTTTAGCCTGCTTGATATCTCTGAACTTGGAGGTGATGAGCTCTGGATCAAGGCTTGGCAGCTCTCAAGAAACACCTGGAACTCAGCTGCACCCGTTTCTCCCCCATCCAGCCCTCTGCCTGCTGCTGTGCTAAGATCTGATTCACCAAAGGTCTGTTTGTTTAATGCAAACATTTCTGGATTTATCTTCAGTATCCAGGGCTGTTTCTGTTGGGGGATTTCTTGAACTGTTGTGCTTCCTGTGTACCTAAGGAACCATCTAACAAGTAACATCCAAACACTCTGACAGAGGCTCAAGGTGGAGTTAGCAGCTCAGGGAGGGCAGCCAGGTCAGGAGCACATCCATGCAGTATTTGCCTGCCTGTGAACGCAGCATGGTGGGACTCTGCTCACAGAGGTGACGCTGCCAGGGATGCTGCTACATTCCAGACCCTTGGTTACAAGTCATTTTTCAGTTGTGTAGGCACTCAGGGTAAGATGTCCTGGCCTGGGCATGGCCACAGCTTAGCTACAGCTTGCTATGTTTTCTCTCTTGCCCAAACTGAAGTGGAATGACAATATATATCTTGGCTTCTTAAATACTCCCATCCTTTCAAGCACCTCTGCAGAAACAGATATTGCTCTCTAGGAAAAAAAAAGCTCCTTAGGAATGATTGATTTGCATAGTACTGTTGTAATTATAAAGACTTTTAAGATTTTATTTAAAGAATGACCCCCTGATGATTAATTAGATAAATCAAGGTAAGGCCCAGTTACATTACACTAAATTAGACCAATACACCCGACCCATAGATGTACCAGTCACTGGGATGACATAGAGCCCGTAACAGAAATCTGGTTGCTTACTTCTCACGGTTCCTTTTCCATCTTTACTGCAGGCTCCTCCATCAAATTTTGGGTTGTTGACCATGTTGTGCACTCCAAGAACAGCTAGAATGTGTGATACAGGATAGAATGTTAATGGCAGGAACAGAGACTGCAGAAAAACATCTGCTACAAATGCTAGGTTAGCCCCCAAACAAAACTCCCTTTATGAGTCGTGCTTGCTTGCAGGGACAGTCTTTAGGGGTCTGAATACTGCAGATAGAGACATTTTTAATATAGATTTCTGAACACCTGAATCAATGTAATACACATATCCCAGAAAGGCCAGATGGAAGGAACTGCTGCAGGTCATCTTTTCCAGCCTCCCCCTCCAGCAGGAGTGTTGCCAACATTAACCAGGTCAGGTTTTGTCTAGCTAGGTCCTCAAAACACCCAGAGATGGAAACACCACAGTCTCTTTGGGTAACTCATTTTAGTGCTACACTCCTAATTGATTCTTTTTAATACACAAACTGAGCTTATTCTGTTATGAAAGAAACAACAAGAAACCCCAAAACTCCATAAAAGAAGCTATATTGTCATCTTTTGTACAGAACATCTTTTTGAAGATTTTTGAACTTTTTTTGAACATCCAGTGTCAGAGAATAAATTATGCTGTTTGCTGACACTTCTCCCATAAATTATCGAACTGGCTTCATTCTGTAGGATCATGCACTAAGGTACTAACCTGATTTTTATTTTTATAATCAGTTTGGCGGGTTTTTTTTGTTGGGGTTTCTTTTTCTTGTGTTTCTTTTGTTTTTGTATTTTTTTAATGGAAAATACTGTGTTCTGTGAGCAAATGACTCTTTAGCTGCTGTTACAGAGTCTGCTTTTCAGGACTTTCAGACAGCAGGTGTGCTACTCACTGTACTGAGTTTTCCTTCGACTTCAACACCTACAAATTCTGTTGTGAATGGCTGGATACTGACCAGAGATGAGCAAAACCTGGAACTTCACTTCAAGAGCTTCAGACTTCCTGAGAAGTGCCAGATGTCAATGGTCTGCAGGGAGGTCTCAACACTAGGCTGAGCAGGAGTTTAGGATAACCCATTGACCTTCATCTCACCAGCCCTGGCTGGTTTGCTTCTTCCCAAATTAGGGATTCAGATTCTGTTCTTCTGCTAACATATAGATATGCCATAGCTGTGATACAAACTGCTTGAAAGTCACAGATGGCTCTAGAACTACAGATTGGCCTTTGTTACACTGTAAGCTCAAGTGTTATTTATGCAAGTGGGTATGCTTCAAATTTCCTTTGTGCACTGTCTCAAACATGAGGTTATACTCTGGATTAAAGGAAAAGGACCCTAATCAGCTGACAGCCAATTTTCTGATTCAAGGGGCTAGATTCCAAATTTCCTCATAGCTGCAGGATCTTCATCCATTGCATCCTCTAACAAGTTCACCCTGGTATTTGGGATACCAGAGTTGAGAGGCCATAGCAATAGTATGCTACAGTGTTGGTGCAGTAAGATTCAATGGCCTCCACTATAATCATAGAATCACAGAATTGTCAGGGTTGGAAGGGACCTTAAAGATCATCCAGTTCCAACCCCCCTGCCATGGGCAGGGACACCT